>WAAG01079418.1:573-38840 GCA_013390105.1 Tichodroma muraria
AACCCTGTCCTCAGGCTTTAGTTTATATAGTTTGCTGTTCTTGTTTCAGCTTGTATGAACTACCTATGAACTGCCTTTTTTTGTGCAGTTGTATTTTATGCTGGTAAAATTTTATCATTTTAACATTTTGGCTAAAAAATACTGTGTTGTTTATTTGCATATTACATGAGAAGCCTTTGTCAATGCTAAGAAAACATCTGCTTACAAAAAACTTTCCTGGTCTACCTATACATAAACAAGACAACTGAAAAAAAAGATGTTTCACTTTATGCACCTTTTCCAGAGCAGGATCCTTCCCCTCCCAGGTTTTATATTTATATATGGCACCTAAATTTTTCTTAAGAACGTTAAATTGAGCCTTTCACCCACTCTATCTGGACTTGTAGTCCAAGATACAAGAAGAAAAAGAACAGCTTTCCAAATGTAAAGGAAAATTATTTCTGTAGATCTACAGCAGGAGAACACAGAGGACAGGGTTGAAGGGTCATTTCTAGTAAAACTTAATGGTGAGGCAGGGAACTGAGACAGTCACTTTAGAAAGACAGACTTGAGAAGACAGGTTTAGATAGAAAATTTTGGATAGCCTTTAGCTAGACAATAGTTTGGTTTCCTTAAAACCTCTGCCTTTGAGATGAGAGAATCACCAAGATGCCACTTGCTAAGGAACTTCTCTTAAATGAATATACCATGGATATAGTGTCACTTACCTTTTTTTGTGTGTTTTACAGCCTTTAAAGATTTTTCTTTCCCTCAGTTATGAAAAAATGCTTGAGAATGGGATACGTAGGTGCCCTTTGTGGTTAAAACATGTGACGTGCTCTTTTCAAACAGACGAGGAAAACTCCAGCAGGACATCAGCCGTGTGCAGCAGTGCTGCTCCAGTTTGGATGTGGTTGTCCTCTTTGGAGCCAGTGTTCTGATACTGGCCTCCATTCCACTTTGAAACTTCACTCATCAGCTGAAACTGAGCATTATCTGCCTCAGCTGCAGAGAGAAGGCTCCCCAGTGCCAGTCTCTCCAGCCAGCAGAGACATTGCCTTCCCCCAGCCAAGGATAGCCCAGTTGTCACAGCAGGGTCCCACAAAACCAGCCATCAAAGCATGTCATGGACCAGCTGGGAAACTTTGGAGAGTTCATCTCAAAGCCCTTTGAAATTTTCTTTCCCAAATGCCTGAGGGATCATAGTTCGTGACTGTTAATGAGGGTATGCTTTGAGCTGTTCATGGAACATTATCAGTAGTACCCCTCAGGTAAATAGGAACAGCTGGGATAGAAATCATAGAGCAGAAATGAGATTTTTCCCTCTTTAGCTTGCAGGTGGAGGTATATATCTCTTATTTTACCTCCACCTACTAGTACTAAGACTCAAAGAATGTCTACTTTGTCATATAAATGAACTTTACCAGAGCTAGTAAAATTTTCCAGTCATCTCAGTTCCCTCTGGTATTTTCAGCCCAAACAGGTGATGAATGAAGTACTTCCCTGTTTTGGTATCACAGGGTGATCTGTGGTCTTCCTTTAAGCCTCCTAAATTTCTTTCCCTCTTTTCCACTGAAAAAGTGCCCAGTACTTCCTCTTTCTATAAATTTATTAATATGACCTTTGACAACTTGTAAGTACAAAAGATGATGTCTAAACATTGTCCACAGTTTCCCCTTGTTTCCTACCAGTCACAGCCCTGGAGGATGCTTATTTCCTTTTCACTGATTGCAGAGGAGCAGGAACTTCAGCTGCTATGTGCTGTTTCCTAAAACACCCTGGTTAATCAGAGAGGCGCCCAGAGAGATCAGCTGTGTGCAACTTGGCCTCAGCCATCTAGCTGAGATATAGCTCCTGGGTTCCTTCTCAGGCCCCTCTGTCTCTCCCAGCAGAAATTCAGGGAGGGCAGTACTCCCAGTTCGTGAGGAGAAGGGTTCCAGTGTGCATGTCCACACTCTGACTTTCTAGATTGGAAGGGTGAATTCTTTGTTTGAGGTGTGTTTTCTATATCTAACTGGAAAACATTTGGTCGTCATTTGGTATCATTACATTCTTGATGTATAAGGATTTAAAAATGAAAGGAGAGCTGGATCTTAGGCAGAACAATAACACATTTGGTCTGAAGGATAGCTCCTACTGACTTGTAATGGTTATGAGGCTGAAGAAACCATTTGCTCTTGAATGCTTAGCAGCTGATTCAACACAGGCTGATTAGATAAAGAAAAGAGAGTGGAAGGATAATAAATAAAAAGAGTGCTGTGATGAGAGTTCTAAGGAAATGAAAAACACTTTATTGATAATCAATCTGTGGTAGATTTTGATAATGAACTCCTGTATAATAAGCAGCCCACGTGCTCACCCTGCCACTGGAATTCTAATGAGGAAGATAATAGATCCAAATTAGAAGTTTGCCAGTGAGCCTGTTATTAAAACAATCAAACATTTTAAATGCAAGTAAACAGAAGTTGGAATCCTTGTTTTGCAATTAGGTTATATACTATCTTCCTTTTTTTTTCTTTACAAATGAATGGACAAAGTTATCCTTTGGATATATACCTTTAAGAGTTTTATGATTACCTTCTTGAAGCAGGTGAGACTATTGTGGATGAAATGGGATTAAACATTGACATAAGGTCATGTAATTTTGTTGTATGGGGCAGGTAAAAATAAGTTTTCATGTCAAGATACAGAAATATGGATATGAAATTCCTTCTGCTGTTAAAGGTTATAAGCCCTATTGAGCTATGTTCTATTGAAAGGCAGCAGGTCCGTACATGGCACAGTAGTTAAAAAATATATCTATCTACCCAGGGGTTAATCAGACTCTTTCTTGCATCCTGACAGCTCTGATGATCCTCTTGCTGAGCTCTGCTGGAATAATCATTGACTAGAGCCATTCCCACATTTGAACAGCAGTGTTTTCCCAGCTCAAACCCACCTTCTGATAATGCCCCTATGCTTAATTACTCGCCATAATTCTGCCTCAGTGGCTGTAATATCCTCCATCAACTGCTTCTCACCAGCCAGTAGAATCTGCCTTTCTACCTTATTGAGCTACTGTTTAGCTTGTCCCTTATTATTCTCATTTTCTTTTTCCAGTGAACTTACTGCATGATTGATTCTTGTTAATTCTGCCAAAGAGGCTTGTCACACCACTTCAACAATTTTATACTTTGCTCTTCCCCTTCTCTTGTTCCCACTGCTGCCAGCACTGAAACCAGGGCCCAAAAGGCTGCCTGAAATCTGAAATGGGTCACTGTGGTTCCATGCACCAACCATTTTGTGTCTCAGCACTCTCTCCTCTTCCCTTTTACAAATGCAGGTTAAGCAGTTGAGCAATTGATCTGGAGGTAGAAGCAGGTTAGGTTTAATCTTTCTCGTTTCTTTGAATAATTCAAAGCAAATTTAATATTTCAGCTTTTACCATACTTGACAGAATACTCCATGTTTGGGAGTTGTGTGTTGGGAGGAAAACTAGAGGAAGGACAAGAGAAAGGAAAAGGGAAGGATCAAACTGTTCACAGAATGCCTTAGGGTAGCTTCATGAATTTCAGTTTTCCCAGGAAGTGACCCTTTTAGGGTCTCAGCAAGATGAATCAAGACAAAACAAGTTTCACATGTGCACTTGTGGTAGATAATATGCTACTCCTGAGTAGAGAAAAGCCTTTGAAATTGTTAGTGTCAGGGATCCTCAAGGAGCCCCTGACTCCCCTCACCTCAGACTCTACCAGAGCGCCCTGCCCAGGGCTCCAGGGTCTCAACTCACCTCATCCTCAGGACAGAGCACCTGGCCCATGCTACTCCTACAGTTACCCAGAAGGATTTCTTAATATATATATATAAACTAATTGCAGTTCAGAAGACTGCAGCATGACCATATTGTATAGACAGTTCCATTTCCTCTGGAATTATGAGAAATATCTGTGCAACTGATAAGTGAATTGTTCACAAATCATGATCAAGGGAAAAGATTTAGCAACTTTTAGTGCAGAAGACATTAAGTATTGAAATAAAATATAAAACAGTAGCTGCTTCAGTCTTTTTTTAAATGCATGTCTTCCATTTTACTGCTACCTCTTTTTGATGTAGACTCCTAAATTCATCTTGCAAGTTCTGCTCTTCTGAGGAGACGGCTCACTTTTAAAGGAGACGTGAAAGGTCTAAAGATGTGTGGTTGAATTACTAGCAGTTTAATCTCAGAGATTTCTATATAGTAATTAAATCATTTAATAAAACTTTTACTTGTGTAGGAAAAAAGGGGAAAAAACTACATTACTGAAAACAAATTGAGCAGCACAAGGCATTAGAGAGAGACTGATTTAATACTGTGTGAAAACAAGAGACTGACATTTTGGAGATCACCTAATTTTTCCATTCAAGAAAATTTTGAGGCTGAGAGGGAGCAGAGTTCTTTACGTTTCTTATTAAATGTGATTTACATCACCTGTGGCTGCCCTACATATCAGACATATTTGAATAATGCAGATCTGTGCTAGCTCCTCTCAGAACATGGTCTATGTAAAAACTTGTGCTACCCAATGAGATTTTGTGGAAGTATGATAGTTGTGGTGGAATGTGAATCTCCCTGAGCATTCTGCAAAAGCAAAGAGATTCCATGACACTAATTTCTTATGAAATATTTTTATATTTTATATTTTTTATACAAATACTAAATATTTTATACAAATATTTAATATTTGTATAAAAAATATACAATTTTTCCTATAAAAACTAGAAATTTTGTGTTTTGTTCTCTTTTACAGAAAATGTTCATGTCAGTATCAGACTGTATCTTAAACTGCAGTCAAGGTACATCACAGGTTCTTGTCCTGTAGGGGTTTCATAGCTTTTCCATAATTTTTCTTTTGCATGCACCCCATTTTTGACAACAGCACTGATTTCCAATGGTCCAATCAGTTCTACAGACAATGAGCTCTTTGCTCCATATCATTAATCCCATAAAGAAGTTCACAAAGAAAGGCCATTTATTCATGGTCCTTTCCTCATCACTTTTGTACATATAACAAATTCTTTAATGTTAATAGTCTAACAAAATAACCATGGAATTTTTTCCAGCATTCTTACTCCACTCCTTCTCACTCATTTTGTTCCAATTGAGCTGCAGTCCATGGGGGCCTCTATCTATCAACAGTATTTAACACAATGAGTGCTTAATACGGTAAGACATGGTTAAGGGGAAGGGAAATTTCTAGGTGCTATAATACAATTGGCAATGCAAATTAAAATCTGCCTTCTTTAGAGTCTATTTTTTTTGTGCAAGGAAGGCTGAAAAATGCCTTGTGTTTAGTCTTCTACACTCTGACTTATATTTCAATATGCCTGAGGTAAAACTCAGAGCATTTCCGTTCTTGGGTCACTGCATTAAGATACTCTGCCATCAGGAAGGATACTGTTAATGGCATTCATGTAGGATGGTTTTCCATTTAAGTGAACTATCATGACCAGTCTGCCTTTTTTTACCCAACTCATACAGTTGACCTTCATCAAAACAATTTGCTTTTTACAGAAGATGAAACCAACAAGTGACACTTGCATTGAAAACAATTTGCTTTTTACAGAAGATGAAACCAACAAGTGACACTTGCATTGAGACATGAAAAAATAATGATAAATCATACATGACAAATGAAGTTCTAGAAAAGTTTAGGGTTCTGTTTACCACTGTTCCCTGTTCTGAAGTAGATTCAATTTACTGTTCCTCTAAGAACAGATACTGCAGGTCATGCAGTAAGGTATTGATTTTGCCAATTACTGAGGATAATATCATATATTTTTGAGTTGTTATATTATTCTTGAAACTTGTTTCTTGGTTACAAAACAAAAAAATTTTTCATGCATATCTTCTTCAGACCTGTCAATTTAAAAACCAAATGTATTTTATATAATTCTCTATGAATAGAATCATGATTACTGTATAAAATTCTTTATCCATATTATTGGTGGAATTTAGGTTATATTCCTATATGTGTTTTTAAGGACTTCTTTCAGAACTGCATTGTAACTAACTGGTCCTTAATAATTGTCTAAGTTAATAGTTTCATTACAAGGAACTGAACCAATCATTTTTCTTCAGCTGAAATAATAAGTTCAGAATGGGTTGTTTACTCCTTAATTGAAGATACTTCTTAAAACAGCATTAAAGAAGAAAGAATCACTGGAAAATCACAGGAAGACTGTAATAAGAAGGAATTATTTATTCCTAGATGAAAAGATTAATTTACACCTATTCCCAGCCAGAAGACAGCTGATTTTCAGAAAGAGTCTGAGGTAAACTAAACCATTATAGAAACCCTAAACCATTCATAACATTGCAGCACCATTTTTATGCTTACTGCCTAAATATTACTAACTGAAGGAGACAGTTGTTACTTAGAGTATGTCTTCTGCAGATGACTTAAGTACCATATGATAAATTTGCGCCTAAGCTTATGGATAAGCAGTATGGACATATGGGTCAAATCATGATTTTGAACTGCTTTTCTCTTCAGATCATCTTTTCAGAATTTTGTTGAAATGCCCTTAGGGAAAAGACCTTGAAAATAATCCATGTGCTAATTTTTAAATTTTCAATGGAGTTGATCACAATTTGAATTAGACTTTGAGAAACTGCTGAGCTCCTAGTAGACAACTTGTGGACTCACCTTCTGTTAGAACCTGGTCACTTCCTTTGGTGTCTTAGTGAGATCCAAATTTTTTTTAATCTTTTGTCCCAGCAATTGAAGTTTAGTTATTCTGAAAACTGTAGCATGAATTGCTGTCTTGACACTCTCCCTGAATTGCAAACAGGCATATTTTGTCACTCGAATGTTTTTATAGTTGCCTATAACTTGCAATGTTCTGTCATTGCAGAGTTTTCCTCCTAAACTTTCAGAGGAAGTTGGACTTGCTTGCACCAAATCTATATGTGAATTTTTGACACAGAGAGAAGTACAGCAGTAAAAAAGATTTACACTCAGAGTTTATTACTGATGAATAGAATCATGCTAGAGCAAGGCTTGAAAAGACATGTTTACTGGTAGTAAGTCTGCTGTTTAAAGTGGCAAGTCCCAAGTTTGATGGGATATGTGATATGCAAGCAGAAGACAAAATTTTACTGAGGTGATGAAGTGAATATAGTTTTCAGAAGGATTTTTGAAGGAGTGCAGAAAAGTTAGTCATTTACCTCCAGCTGATGTTCAGCAAAAACTGAGTGCCAAAGTTTCTTAAGCTCTCCTCCACATTTTGTGCAGCAATTCTACTGGAATTTTCTTAGACTTATTTAACAACACAAGGAGAGGTTCAGCCTTTTTTCTTCCAATTTCCTTTACACTAGATGGGAAAATTTGTCAGCTTGCATAGTTCAAGAAGGTGGGTGTTGTTCATGTCTACGAGATGCTTTGTTTTGTTCATATTAAGAAAATGAAAATGTCCTTGGCTCTATTGTTTGTGGGCTCCTTACTGAAAGTGTGCAGAGTCAGGCTAGTTTTCAACATGAAACTGTCAGGAACACAATTTGGTAGTTTGGGAACCATAATTTTTTTTCTCAATTTCAGAATATTTTTTACATTAAGATTTGCAGAGCCAATTGACTTGCCTCCCCCTTCAAGTTCTAACTCCATGCAGGTGTGTCTCTGTAGCCATTACACCTACAAGCACTTCTGGGGCTCTTTTAGGATGAAGACTGGGATGGTTCAGTCATTCAGGGAGGCAAGTGGGAGAAAAACTGTGCAACAGGGATTTGATGCATCTAAATAGTGCTTCTAAAAAATATCCCTAAAATACTTCTCCCATGAATATATCAACCTCTCTGTCCTGGAATATCTTCAGGGCTGTGGTGGAGTCAGCCTGCTAGAGTTCTTGGGGAGGATCAAATGTGTCTTCTTCCCAAGTGGACCCCAGGTCTGATTTACCTGCAAGATGTCTGGCCCTGACTCTCTTTGCAGTCACTGGCTGCCCCATCAGCTCCTACCATGAGATAAGGGGTGTACACTTGCAGAGAAGGCGGAATAACCTATTACTTTTCCTTTCAAGACCTAAGACAACTCTGGGGGTATCCATACTGTGGTGGTGGTGATTTGTAGGGAATTTAAACACCGGCTGAATGCTGGTTGCCTTAAAGGAAAACATTGGATGATCTACTGTATCCCAGGAGTGCTCAGGGCTCCATGGTGTGGTGTCCAGCTCACACTACAGATTCCTTGACCGGCATGGACATGTGTGCACGTCTTTATGGGAACCAAGGTCCCTGGGCCAAAGCCCCATGAAAAGCTGGGGAGCAGCCTCGGCTGCCCTGTGCGACAGCGTAACTCTCTTTGGTTATGTGCTCACTGCACTGTGGTGGAGCAGATGCATGGGTGATATGTTGCTCTCGTTAGCGAAGATCCTTTTCTGTTCGTGCAAAACTTTATCCTATACACAGGTTCAGATTTGATTCTCTCTGCAGTTCTTAACAAAATATCCCTGTACAGTCTTTCTTTTTTTATCCATTACCATCAAGCTCTTCTAAGGTTCACTGGGCATGTTTTAAGTAATTTCAGTATACGTTAAAAGAGAACCCTAAGAGCAGGGCAGGAAATCAGTCTGTTATAATTTTAGTTGATTTTTCAAATTAATGTTTCAGATCACCATGCAGCAGTAGATATAATTAAGTGTCAGAGAGTGAGGGCTAAATGCATGAATAAAATATCTTATTGTATCATTACACTTTTATAATAAGATTTACTTGTCAACTTATAATATAATAATGTAACTAACAAGATAATTTATTTCTCAATGTAATGAAGATGTACAGAAGGCAGAGACAGGACCTTGTGAGATGCCAGCTTCACTTTGTGGCTGAGCCTGCTGGGTAACATGCACATATAATGAAGGAAAAACCCTACTGAACTGAGCGAGGGGGCGTAGGATGGATAGCGGATGAGGAAAGAGCAGAAGTAGGCATGAAGTTTGCGTTTGGTACAGGAATGAAAGATGGGAGAAAAACTGTGATAACAGAAGGCATAAGAGTCTGCTGGGGAAGACGATACTAAGTGTATTTTTCCAATTGGTAGAGCAAGACATTTCCATAATGTAAACTTTCAGAGAAATACAGTTAAAATAGCTAATTGCCTTGGTGTGGGCTGAGAAGATATGTATGGAAAGCTATCCCAGACTGGATGACACATGCTAAGTTGTCTGGCTGTGTAAGTTTAATGATGCCTTCCTTAGGAAAAGGGAGGTCTACTAGATGTCAACCAGGAAGACAGAAATCTTCATGAGTTTTCCCCCAATTTAGCTACATCTGATAGAGACTGTGATTTATAAAAATGTGAGAGCTGCTGAAAGAGGTTGTGAGGAATAATTTGCTTCCATCTTATTTCTAAGACTATGTATGTGCCAAGTCCTGGAAAGAACCTTCTTGTCGCTGTTTCTAGGCCATGAGCAATGCCCCTTACTTGCCCTCTCTAAATTTCTGTCAGTGGAACTCTCTAGGGACAGACAGGTATTTGCAAAGAAATAGAGGACTGTGTTGCCATTCTGGCTGGCTTCAAAAATAACCTCGGGAGCTGCAAGCACGACACCCTGCAAAGTCTGTGGTTGCATCCTTCCTGGCTCCTTCCCCCCAATACTGGTGCTTCCAGTGACCACCATAATCAAGCAAGGCAAATGGAGAAACATGTGTCCCCATGTCTGAATGGAGAAAAACATAGGTGCAGGTATGCTGGGGCTATGTTCGGTATGACTGAAGCAGGTGAATGGATGCAGGGTTCTCTCAGAGAGAGAATGGCACATCCTAAATTAATCTGTTGATTCTTGTTAGACCCAGGGTTTGGCCAAGTGCTGAGGGAGCTGGCTGTTGATGTCTGTGCAGTCTGCAGGGATGCAGTGGGAACAGTTGCAGGATAGGCTTCAGTCTGTGGGAGTGCTGGAGCAGGTGGTGAGGTGGTGACAGGGTGCCTGTATCAGCACGGTGGAAGAAGGAGTTGCTGTGAGTACCATCGTGGTGCAGCACAAGGCTGCATTGTGGAAGGTATGTCATTTCTGCACAATGCTCTGTCTCTCATACATCCCATGGAATCTACACAGCCAGACATGGGATAGCAATGGCACACCATATAAGTGCATTCCTGAGCTATGTAGCATAAATATGAATGAGAGGGAACATACTGCTCTTTAAATATTTTGTACATTGTGCTGTGTGTTATGACAATGAGTACACTGTGGTACATTATTAAAAATGTGAGAAGTAACCTGCAAACGATGGTTTGTTTTTCCCTTTATAGCTGCCAGATGGTGTGGAACCATTTACACAACATCTGAGTGTTAGTGCATTTTAAGCAGGGAAAGAAGGATCCTGCTCAGTGTTTTGCTTTTTTTTTGGTTTTTTTTTAATTCTTAACTACCTAACCAGCATATTTGTGCTGGAGAAAATGAAGCCTACGTAGTGTTACCATATTTTGTATTTCCAAGTCACTTCAGGAACTTTGGTTTAAGCAGAGAAAGAACAGTTTCTCATTGTTGCTTTTATGACAGTGGAAAAATAGCGAAAGCTTCATTTACTATGATTATTTTGTTTCTTCACAGAGTATGATAAGATAGTGCTTGGAGATCCAACCAGATCACTTCTTTCAGGACTATTTTAAGGGATCTCCTAGACATGAAGGAACATATGTACCATGTAGACCTAACGACATAAGGCAACATTATATTGTCCTTCTGTTTAAAACAGAGGACTTACAAAAGAGATCTTCCACTTGTATGCAATTCAATAAGCATACTATTACTAAACTAAGACTGTAAATTATTAGTCTTAGCTTATTTGTATTTTCTTAGCTGAGATGGTGCCACAAAGCAGGCCACAAATGTGAGGTCAATATACTCAGACTAGCTCCAAGTCAGCTCTTCAAAGAGACCAGGAAGTTTTCAAGATCAGTAATGTTTTGTTTTATTTGAATGGAACTTCACTTTCAAAAATAAAGCTCTAAGCAAATAGGGATCACAGACTGGAAGTCAAAATAAAGGAAAATAATAATTTTATATGCAGCACTTACATTTCCCACTGTGTCCCAGCCAATGAGTTCTTGCTTCTGAGCTTTACTGCAGTTAACATTGTAATGGTAGCTTAGAAAAAACTGCTGTGTCCCCTTTGGTCTTGGGATATTCCTTTTCATTGCCTCTGAGGTCTCTCTGTAGTGTGACTCTTACAAGCATCATAGCATACAATGTCTTGATCCTTTTCTTATTGAAGGAAATGTGAAATCTTGTCTTCTTCTAGAATTTCGGCCAGAATTAGTCCTAAAACCATTTTTCTTCTTAAAGGAAATATTTGAACAAGTCAAATATACCCCCAAACACAACACGGATATTATGATAATGGAAATTTGAATTTTACTTTCTGCAGTGAAGGCCAAGGCCACAACAATACTGTGGCATGTTTAGAAAAACCACAGCTAGCTTAAAATTCCCTTTCTTGGATTCTGGTGGCAGTGCTGCCATGATAACACATTCTTGTAGTGGGCTCCAGGGATGTTGGGAAAAACTTCAGATATAAAGAACCACTAATACAGCTATTCCATTGTGACTGTCCTACAATAAAAATTAGCTAAGTATGTATATGTGAACTACAGATGTTGCTGTTTGAGTTTAACCCTAATGAACAGTAATTCTTTTATGGTGCTGAAATCATATATTTGACTTATTAACTGACAATTTTTCCAGTCACCCTTTGCTAGGTTTGAGTTATTTTTTCTTTCTGTTACCAGTTGCAGTCATATTGCTTTCCGTATATAAATCCTGTTATGTTCAATCCCAGCAATGTATTTGTTTACCTTTCCCTCTCAAATGAAAAGAAACAATACACCTTGATTATAAACTTAGAAAAATTACCATTTTTCTTACTTCTCATGGAAAAATGAAAAAAGGAAAAGTTTTGGTAGATTTCTGGAGCTGGCACAGTCTTCTTCCTTTGAAAGTGTGGATTAAAGTAGTGACCTTTGCTGCATGTACAAGGGAGAAGGGAAGGAGAACTGTTGCTCACCTTCAGCTTCCAGCATTCTCCCACCTGTTCACGCTGTAGGAAGTCACCAACATTCAAAGTCAAATTCCTAAAGTATTTGAGCATTTGAAGTCCACATTATAATATTGGCCAGTGAATGTGACTTCTATCCAGTCTCGGAGAAGGGGAGGATGAGAGGAAAGGAGGAGATATTATATTACATTGGTAGTCGATTAGGGTCATTCAGCCTTACAGAATACATGTATTTTGATATAAACTGATACAGCTCGTCTTCCAGAAATACAGTTTTCACAGTGGGTAGAAGCTTGTGGGCAGGTAGTAAAATCCCTGCACTGACCAGAAACTGTTGTGAACATCTGTTCCCTGACTACTTAAATTATACTTGGACAGTTTGATGCATCTCTGGCATCCATCCCATGTACTAGCAGAATGAAAGTAGAAGAGAAGAATGTAAAATCAGGAATCCTGTTGGGTTGTAATATTTCTGCTCTTTCTATTTTCTTCTCCATCCTGCAAATGTCACATCTTTGTTTAGTAACATCCTTTCTTTTCCTCTTATTTCATTTGCAGCTACCTGCTTACTCATTTTGTATAAATTACTTTGAGCCATGCAAGACTTTAAACTTAATTAAAAGGCATGTCAAAAGAAAGAGAGAGATTTCTATAGAAGTATCACCTTATGGAACGTCCTATTGAGTTAAATTCACCCTACCAAACAATAATTTCTGAAAGAAATTATTTTTCCATGAATCTCATCTTTCAGTACCATCTTCACTTGAATTCTGCTGAATGACTTGTGTCATGCTCAGGGGTTTTATATAGCCTTGTAAATGATGCTAAAAGGATGATTAGTTTGGTTGAAATTATTGTGGTGGCATGTGGAAATGTGAATTGCCTTCAGCTTCCCCAGATATTACAGCAAAAGAACAATTAATTCCCATCCTCATGTTAAAGCTATACTTGCTGAATTTTTAGACTGTACTTATGCACTTGAAGTGTTATTGCAATGTGACAGATTTTCCATACTGGCAAAAACAGTGCTTGATTTAACAAAAAAAGTGAAAATCAAAGCCACTGCACAAATTCTAAACTCCATTTTAAAAAAGCAATAATCATCGATTAAATCAAAATTATTAGTGTTTTTAAGGGCCTTTTAAATTGCAGTTTGGCTCAAAGATATAATCTCGTTTTGGAATGCTTGCATGAAAATGGGTTGGTGCCTGAGGGTTGGCTTTCCACAACAGTAATTTGGAATATGACTCATCTATCATTAGTTTAAGTACACGTGAAAATATAGACCTTGTGTTTTGCAGAAATGGAGAAAGACTATAACATGTAATAACAGGTGTACCTCAACTGTGTGGCCTTAGGAGATGCTCCAAGTGACATTCTTCACTGCCAATGGCAGAGAAAGCCTTTTCTGTAAACGCTGGTATAAATCTGCTCCATACATAAAAAGGAACACATTGTGATTTCAGTAATCATACTGGGCACAAAACACAACTACTAGCTTGCATTCAAATAAAATTCTGTAATCCTTTCCACAAGCTCAGAGCTGCATTCAGCTTGGAATTCTGAGAATAGATTATGTGCCTTATGAGAAATGGAGTACAGTGAAAGACAGAATTATGTGCCTCAATCAACAAATACATTAATACTGAAGATTTTTTTTTCCCCCTGTGGATAAAGGAGGAGGTAACTGGCAAAAATCCCGGCCACAAACGGTAACCAAAGTTTCTATGCTGAGATACACATGCTAATTCTGTCAGGTATGCCGTCTCCCAAGAATTTAGGGCTTGCCAAAATCCTTTTTTCGCCATTCCTCTCCCTGCTTCCTCTGAATCACTTCAATGCAATTCTTTGGTCTAATTTGCCATCAACCCATATATTGATACACGTATGAAAATTGAGTTCAATGCAAAATTCTTCCATGTTAATCCTTCACAGAATCATTAATCTATAAAGCCAAAGCTTGCTTTGATAAAAGGAAAAACTTGCAATATATAAAAAAGATTTAAATACTGTATTAAAAACCTAGAATCCTCTTTCCTCCTCTTCTAACCTGGATTTTTCTCCTTCTTGTCTCATATATCTGAGTGCCACACCTCCATCAATTAAGCCCATTGTATAGTTAAAAATGGAAATAATAGCAAAAGTCATCCTTTTCCTTTCCTCAGTTTTTAAGACAGTAACTAGGACCAATTAATGTAGGAAGATGTGTGTGAAGGTATTTTTCTTAGAAGAACTGAAGCAAGCAGTTGTATTTTGTATTTTGTTTCTTCTGGGTGAAAGAAAACAGCTTCTTGCCTTCTCTGGAATGAGTTCTGTGCCTGAGAATGGCAAAACAGGTTCCCCTTACAGATCAGTAACCTCCAGTGGAAGCTAATGATCCTGGACTAAAAAGAAAAACAATAGCACAAATAAGTAAAAAAAAAAAACATATGAGAAATCAAAGTAAAAAAGCAAAGCTAAAAGCAAGGTGTAAGGGATCTGCTGTGATTATTGAAATTAGTATGTGTTCCTTTTTCCATCCATGGAAAATGTATAGGTATATACTAAAAAGATCTCAGAATAACATCAGCAGGGTATACAATATGAAGCACATAGAAAAAAAAAGTCCCCAAAACCCCTCAGAAAAAAACTCAACAAAATGGAGGGAAGGAATGATTTCTGTGTAAGCACAGACAAGTAACATAGCATTTTTGACCTTGGAAAAGAGACACCTGAGAAGGGATATGGTAAATGATGTTATGATGTTATGTTACGTACAGTTATGTATGTACTGGAAGAGGTCATTACAAAGCTGTGTAAAGTTAGTAACATCTCTGACCACTTCTAAGCATTTTGTTTCTCTGGAGGATTGAGACAGAAGCCAAGTGCCTGTTCATCTACATACAAGTTCCCAATTAGATAACAGACACTCATTTCTGCTAAAAAGGCACTTCTGAGCATGCGCAACTGATACGAAATAGAGAAGGATCTAACAAGAGTGAAGGACTAAGTGGGGTTAGGAAGGTTGGTAATTAGGTTTGCTGTCTGGCACCTGGCAGGATAGAAGATGCCTGGTAGGACTGAGGCAGGCTGCAGAGCACCCCAGGTTTATGTACAAAACAGTGATGTACAATCTCCTACGTGCAGGATGGAAAGACATTTTTACAGCTGTTGCGTGTCACACAGTCCATGGCCCTTTGTGAGATGAATACTTTTTCTGGGGGTGGATGCCATTCACATTTGTTATTGCCATCATATTGTAATTGCCAAGGAGGCAACTTTAATGTATTTTCTCAGTTCTTTTGATTTCTGCATCTTTACTCAGGCACTGCTAGAAGGCTGTTGCTGGGAGAGCTCACTGAAGGAGGTGTACATGGTTCTCACTCTTACCTGTGTAGTGCTATCAATTCTGTGTACATTATCCTATCATCTCTCCCTAAAACTTCTGCAGGTATGGAGTAAAATGGAGAAAGGGGCAGAGCTGATGTGGAAAACAGGTCATTGTAATCAGCCCTTGAATTCAGCTAGAGAGGAGAAACTCAAGCCAACTCAGGGCATTTCCATTCAATGTGTTTTCAAGTTGCTCCAGACAGTTTACACATGAAATATATTTATTAAATGTCCTGTAAAAATTGTTCTTCAATTTTTTATTGGCCTAATTAAGTATTAATATCCAATTTACTTTATATCTCAGACTTCAAAATCTAAGTTTCTGCTCTCTACAATTTATTACAAAGAGTATTGTCATAATTATTTTGTTATGTTCAATGACTATGCATCATTTAAAATGTAAATAGTTTTACCCAGAATAACAATCAAAGATAAGACTGGTGCATATGCAAGTTATGATCCTATCTCCAGAAGAATCCACAAACTTCCCATTATGTATGTCAGGTGCGCATGAAATATGAAAACCTGCAGTGGATCTTCACAGCTGCACTTGGGGTACCTGTGCATTGTAATGTGTGTAGTTGCAGCTCAAATGCAGTCTGAAAGCCTCTGCTAGCTTTGGTGCAGGTACTTGGTACAGGTCTCATGCCTCTATACCAGGTATGGCAGCAGAGGATGCAAACTGTGTCTTTTAAATGCTAATGTAATTATTTTGCAATTAGCTCCCTGTTACTGCTGCTACACAGCTAATGTTACCCATGGTAGCTTGCTTAGAAATAGCTGAAGAAATTCCACAAGCTGAAATCACCGGTGACAGCAGTTTATAGATCAATAGCAATAAGAAGGTGGTATTTCTGTTATTTTTCTGAAGGGAAGAAAAAAGGAATACTGGAATTAACTAGCAAGGGAGAAACTGTGAGGCTGATGGACTGCACAAAGAATGGCCACTCAATAAATCTAAGGTCTAATGTAGGTTCTAGTGCACTCTTGCATGATGATTATGTCACTTAACTACTCTGAGTTTTCGTGTTCTAAGATGGAAGTAATTAGATGCAGCTACCATATAATAACCACAGAGAGATGTGCAGTTGAAAAGTATTACTGAACCTATCAACAGAAAAAATGGGAGGTACTTAATAAATTTTAAGGCCAGAAGGGAACATCATGATCGTTTAACCTGTCCTACTGTGTTACTGAGACCATAAAATTTCCTCTGTGTGATGTTTGAATTACTTCTGAAACTTGTAGTTTCAGAAAGGCATTCAGACATTTTCTGCTCTTGATGAGAATACTTTTAGAATCTGTACCAGTAAGTTTTTCTAAAGGCAATAAATAGAAGCATATCTTTAGTATCCTAGGGAATACTGTGCTTCAAAACAGGAGGAAAAACCCATTTAAAATAGTGAGAAGATACTCTTTAAAGCAAAAATCCACAGTTTGTTTGAGTCAGTTGAAACATCTGCCTTGAATAAAATTGAAAATGTTAATTCTATTCCCTCATCCTACTTCCCTCTCTGTCTGAGCAGGGTGGAGATGGACATCTCCATATGTACAGTGTGGGTCTCTCCAGCAGCTGGGCTCTTGCACCCAGTAGCAGTCCCTGGGTCCCAGTCTCCCCTGTTTCTGGCACTTGGACATATGAGCCCCCAAGGCTGTAGCTTCATTCCAGCTGCTGGGAGAGATGCTCTCACACGCCTGCAATGGCACGCACACACAGCACACCCACTGGAACTGGGCTTAGCCACACAGCTCAAGCAGAAGCTGCTCCGGGTTACCACTCTCCCTTTCCTCCCAACTCACTTCCAGAGGGACCAATGCCCACCCACCCCAGAGAGTCCCTCACCCAGGAAAAGACTTACAGAGAGGTTTAGCAAGAGGACAGGACACATTTCACTAATGGGGTGCAGGGCACAGCCAGAGGAGTGTGCAGACCAGCCCCTGTTCATATGCAACTGATATCTTTAAGCCTCTTACTCTTTCTTTCTGCATGCATTCCTTCCCAAATCACCTCGATCCTTCTCTTTCTCCACCACTGGTTCCTGCCCTAAACATCCCATAATCAGACCTATGCAATCCTGAAATGCTCTTCCTCTGCATCTCACAGTGCATCCATCCCCTGCCCTAGGCAGTGGCCCCCTCAGTGTGGTGGGTGAGCTGGAGAGCAGCTCCCAGTGCCTCATGTGGATAGATGTCCCCAGTCCACGATGCTGAGGCACTCCTGTGGCAGTCCTAGAGGAGCTGGGTGGGGCCTGTTTCTCTGAACGGGTTTTTGGGGTTTCCCCACCTGCCTTGAGCCCTTGTGCTTCTTCATGGATGTGGAGGTGGGCCTGCAATGGGCTGATGGCAGAGATGGGGCTGGCATGAGGAGGGGCAGGGTGTAATTTGAACTTCCTCTCCTACCTTTGTGTCTGTGTCCCTCTCTGTGTGTACAGTCAAGCTTTTTGTCCCATTACTTAACAACTGTATTACTGGAATGCATGGCAAAATCACTTTTTTTCCCTCCTCTTTTCAAACAAGCAGTTTTCAAATTACTTAAATGACGGTGAAACATTTCCTCTTGGGGAAATCCATATTAAAATATTAAGTGGGAATGTTTCCAGCTGGCCTCTCTCAATAGTTTTTGTGGTGAAGATTTGTACCTTGTGAAAATACTTAAACAGCATATAAATCCTCCTACCTCCCACTTGTGCTCCTAATAGGGAAAATCAGCTCACTCTGCACTAGTCATCTTTGCCAATTATTTTAGGATGGAGAATCTCTGTCTTTCTGTAGTTTATAGGGTGAAACTATACCTGAAGTAAAATACATGCCTAGATTTGAAATGGCTAAAACCTGGTAAGACAGTTCCCATTCTGCACATCATTTTGGACAAAAAAGGTCAACATTTTTTTCTCACAATCACTGCTATGTGAAAATGTGGAATGCTTTCCTACATAATTTCTAGGAATGTTTAGACTAAAAATGTCTGATCAAGCAGCTGCATTTCAGGAGGTCCAATAGCCGATAAAAAAAAAAAACCTGGAAAATTATGCACTGTTTTTGTACCTTTTATGATTTACAGCTATAAAAGTCTATCCAAACCCTTTGTCCTGCGAGGTATTTACCAATAGACAGGCGTTGACACTGCTATGGATTGCACTGCAAATATGCCATGAGAGACAAAAAATCCTGGTAAACCTCATACCACGAGTTTAAAATTTCTGCACCACCCCTTTGTCAGTCATTACTCCTGAGCACAGCTGATTGGGACTGAAAGTGCTTCTTCTCCAGGCAATGTCCTTTCATTGCCCTGCATCTCCAGGTACACTCTTCTCCACAGACAGCTGACCTTACGTTGAGTGCCTGTGCCACGGGGATGTATTTTATTATGTGGAATGGTAGATGGGAAATAGTGCAGTGATGGTAACTGAAGACTTTTCTATAAGTCATATCTAATATTTTCTTTCTTAGATACCCTACCCCATTCCTTATACTTGCCACCTTGACAAGGTTCAGAATGATCAGGCAAACAAAAACTTTCTCAATTCTCTCTGCATCTTCCTGTTCAAGATTGACAGATATAATAACATGAAATAAAACTAGAGTGGGTGAGGAACACTGTTGTAAAGTTTAACGGTGGTTTAAAGCCAGCTGACTAAATAGCAGTGAAGAGAATTTTGCCAATTATCTCAGTCCCTAGCTGATTGAAAGATTTAATGGGAGTATCATCTTTGCTATAAATACAGCATTACTCTTCTGACATATAGAGAGAAGTTGCAAGAACTATACTGTATTTTTAGCAAGTTTAATTTAATGCTGAAAAATGTTACTTCTTGAAACATTAGGTATTTTATATACAGTCGTATAATTGAGGACCATGATTATCACAGCAAACATAATCTGATTATGAAAGCCCTTTTTCAGTCTATTATAGATACAAGTCTAATGTATGCCTTTCAGAACCTGTGTCAAAATGAGCATGGCTTTATAGGCATTCGACTTCTGCCAGGAAAACAAACTAGAGAAGTACCAAGATAAGTGATGTTGGTAACAGGATCTGTGCCCTGTAGAAAATCATAACCTCTTCTTGCTGCAGTGCTTCCTCCAGCTTCTATAAAGCGCGGGCCTGGCACACCCTGCCTTTTCCCCTGCCAGAATCTGGGGTGGCTGGAGTCCACCACAGCTGCCAGATGAGTGCATTGCACTGAGACAGGGAAGGCATTGCCTCCACCAGCTCCATTTTCTGCCAGCACAATGCAGAGGAAGGCATGAGTCACTCTGCACAGGCTTCCTGTATGAGTTTGATTAGCTAAGATCTTTTTTTTTACATAATTAAATTTTTAGGAAGATGTATAATGGCCTGCATTTTCCAGGGTAATAGGTTACTTTGCCTATTCTCAGCTTCTTTGCTGAAGTTGGTAAAAATGAGCGTTCAGATCCCTTCTAAAAACAGACCCACTTTAAGGATGAAGTCAGGTACTTGCCTTGGTTTAAAAAATGCTGAATGTTCTATCTTTTGGAGAGTATGAGAAGTATGCATATATTTATAGCAAAATTCTCACTTTTTGTAGTCTTAACTGTTTTTTCTAATTTTAAAAATATGCTCTATTCAGAATGTTTCCCAAAATCATTACATCTCAACGTTGCCGTTAAAATCAGTACATGCTTCTTTCTAAAATGTCCCCTATTTTAAAAATCCATGTTCTTGATGGCTGAAATTCATCTTGACTTGTAAAATAGCAAATGATCTTATGGGATATGATGCAATGCAGACTGCAGGCAGCCCAGTCCCTTCAGAGTAATAAGGAAATGAGGAGTGTGGACTGATGTTTGGCCCTGCTTGTGCTGGGTCCTGTTCTTTCAGCATAATGTGTACAAATGATTGAAGCTTTTTAGTTTAGTTTAGTTTTGTTTTGTTTGTTTGTTTGTGGTTTTTATTTGTTTGTTTGTTGGTTGGTTTGGGTTTTGTTTTTGGGGCTTTTTTCCCCCATTTAGGACATTTTTATGTTTTCTGGATGGGATTGTTATATAGCTCTGAAAACTGGCTCCTGCGCAGGTCATATAGTTATTTTGATTTGCATTTACATTGCAAATTCTACCCATTTTAGAAATATTTGGAGTACATATGCTGCCATGTAATTAAACCATGATGGTTCCAGTGGAAGGGCTGCACTCTATCAAGCTCATAATATCACTTCAAAAGAATTTTTTTGAAGAAGATGTACATGACACAGTGTGGAGAATATTATATATTTTCACAATTTATTGAACTTCATTTACATAATTCAGTTTTCTGAAGTCCATAAATACTTATTTATTTGCAAATGCTTGACGTCATGATGTGACTATATCAGTTCTCATGTAGCCTAATGAAAATAAAAGAAATTAAAAATCAGGGTATTAACTCCAGAAAAGTCAAAAGACTCCTGTAAAAATACCCAAGAAAATATGATATGAGAAAAGAAAATTGGACACATTTAAAATTAAATCTGACATGCTATTCTCCACTATTCTCTGCTATACCCCACTGTGTATTGGAGCTATTGAACAGTGGGTGTTTTGTGATTGTTTTTCTAGAGTGAATCTCATTCTCAGGAAAGGTTCTGGGCTGATACAACCAGTATGCAAAAGGTATGTTCTTTTTTAAAATGTCCCACACATGAACTGTAGGAAAATCATGAGCTGATGCATGTCCTTTTCATCTGGAAACTGAGTGGAAAGAAGGACATTCAACATTCCACAGGATGGACCTTCTCTTTTAATTAAGTTTTCGTTTAATTCACTTTTAGCTTTTTGTCATTGGATCAAGTTCTAGATAAGAAAGTGATGAGGTTTCCTTGCCTCTCTTGCCCATAATTGTTGAATTTGTGGGAGTTTCTGTGCCTCACATCTCCAACACAGGAACAGAAAGGGTTCTTAACACTAAATCTCTCAATTTAGCACATCTTTTATGGGGTGAAATGTTTTATCTAGAAAACATCTCGTTATTGGCCAAGGAAAATCAAAAAACTTGGGACACTGCTTGCTTCCATGAAAAATTACAAGGAAGCCAACATCCTGGAAATGCATTTATTCACTTTTGTTTCCTAGTGCAAAACAGCCAGTTCTCTAAAATAAAGGAGCAGAAGATTTAGCTAATCTCTCTCTGAATGAGGTTTCTGTCTTTGCTACAAGCACAAGCAAGTTTTTACACTGATCTCTTTGCAAGGCCAGGGTCTACTACCGAATGCATTCTGATCAAAATCAATATTAAACCTTTGCATACTGAGGTTTGTGAAGGAGTTCAAGAAATAAAAATCTATTTTCCTAGTAGAGAAAATAGAAAGCATGAAAAACAGTCCAAAATAAGATTGTAGAGTTTCTCATTTGAAATTTAACAGAAAAAAAATTAGATTAACTGCCCAATGTAGATGTTTTCTTGAGATATGAAGGCAGTATTTTCTTCTAGCTGGATTTGGGATTTCTTTCCAAAAAGGCTTTATCCTCTGTAGTAGACATGAACACAACAGTGCGAGCACAAGTATAGCATTGCATTCTACAGCTGGAACAAGCAAACAAAAAGCCTCTCTGTAATTGGATGCATGCATTAATGCAATGGAAGGAGACCCTCTTGGCAGTGTCTCTGTGGCAGTGAAACAATATTACAGCCAGAAGCAGCTCTCTTCTCTTCTATTCCACTCCATTGTATTGATACAAGCCTGGATAATCAAGCTGTATATGAAGTGGGTGCATCAGTTTAAGTTGCAAGCATCATTTAAAATAGTCAGTTAGTTGCATATTTTACATATTGCTGTACTGTAATTATGCAGCTGTATTATGCTTCTCGTGCAGAAATTCCTGGAAACCTTAAATTGCTTGTTCCTTGTTGTGGCCACAGGCTGTTGAAATTCAAATCAGCTTTTTGCTCAGCCACAATTGTATTAAGACTGCAGGACAGCCTGTGATGCCTGGATTGGAGGAAGGAGACAACTCTTGTTAGGAAATGTGTGTTTGAGTGTATTGGTACTACTGAATTATAGCTAATCATCTGAAAGGAAGGCTCTTTAAGGGAGCGATGCCTCGCCAGGAGAATAGGAACAATTCTGGCCCACATCCTTAGAAGTAATGAATTCTCATTTCTTTTCATTCTAGCAAATGCCCTCTTTAAAGGTTAATTCTTAAATAGTCACTTGGGTACCGACATCTCCTTCAGTCTGATCTCTGTGAGTCAAGCAGACTGCTAAGAAACTTCAGTTTGTCTCTTTCATTGCCTGATGCCCCTTTGCTTGAGATTAAAACTGCTGATAAAGACGATTTCAGCTGCCTCATCTCCTGCATATTCTGTAATTGCTGAATAAAGGAATAAGCTGAAGTAAATAAACAATAACAAACTGATATCTAGGCAAGTTGCAACAGCTTTTCCCAAATTCCTCACTGTTAGTGAGGTAGTGAGGCAAAAGGGAACATGCTTTTTTTCTATATCATTCCAGTGGCGCAAAGACTCTGAGGAGACAATTGCCTTGGCTGAGCAAAGGACCATAAAGGCTGTTGGGATGATACAGTAAATTATCATTTTCTCTTATTCAGAGTGATCTGGTTGAAGGCTGAGTATCAACTAAAGTATCTCTGTGACAATAAGAAAGGATGCTGTCCTTGTTCCATGGCCCTCATGGACCTAGATAATTACCTCCATCTCACATCCGCAACTCTGAAATTCTTGCAAAGATAAAACAGAATGGAATTATTTTGACACTGTTCATTCATCTGTATGAGCATGGAACAGGAAGGTTTGACAGGAAAATACGTCAGAGACATATGATAAACTAATACTATCCAGATGAATGCAAGTGCTGCCTGGGACATAGAGATGGTGGGTAAATTGCTTGAAATGAGCCTTATTGATCCCACTCTGTGTTGATGGGGCATATCTGGAAGACGAAGTTTCTTTTAAACACTCAGTCACTGCAGTAATTAATTGAGCCCTGGGACAGTTTATGTAAAGGACTGGCTCTGATTCTTTAGGAACTGGTGACTATCTCTCTTAAATATGAAGCACGTTAATAGCAGAACAGCTAATTTATTATAATGGGATGGAAAAAAACCATAGCACCCTTGTGGCCCAGATAATGTAGCAGCAGGTTACTGCTCTGATGAATAGGGACGCTGATCAGTAGATGTAGCGCTTTCTAGTCTTAGAAGAGAACAGATCAATTTCTTTTTCTTTATGAAGAATAATTCTTTTGCAGTGCTTCTGAGAGCTGTGGACATTTACACCTGATTTAATCACCCCCAGAACAATCCAACCCCTACAGGTATTCTTAGCTGTTATTTTTCTTGCTATATAAATAAGCAATTAATTGGTAAAACAGGAAATATAAGAGAATTTTGATTTCTGTTTCTATACCTTTGTGGTATTTCTATAGGCTTCTACTGCTCACATTGCATTTAAGGATGACCAGAGAGGGGAAAGGCTGTCTCTGGTGGGCTGGGAAAGCTGCAGATGGGAACGTGTGGGGTTTCTAGGCTGAGTGAGCTGTATTTGGGTAGGCAGCCCAGAGAAAGGCTGGGGTTCAGTAGATGGCACTCTTCCCTCAGAGTCTGCTTCATCCATGCCTAGGTTGAGCTGGTGTGGAGCTGGGAAAGGGACATGAGCTCAGTGCCCTCCACATTACTGCAAACACAGCTTCCAAACTCATTACACACCTCTGGGAGCTGCTGGTTGTAGGCCTAGTGCTCCATCAGCATTGTTTAGAGATGCCAGTTACAAACCCCTTTTTTCCTGGCATTCTGGCCCCATGGCTCCCTGTTTGCCTTTACTTGATTTTTAGACGTGACTTGTATCAGTCACACAGAAGAGCACAGGAGTGGAGCACACACAGCTGATCCAGCTCTGGAAATACTTTCTCCCCGTGTCTCTCTCAAACAATATCTGAGATTTTTTACAGACAGGTTTCATAGTAGACAAAAAAATGGCATAGAGATAGTGTTGATGAATGTCCTGAACAACTTTTTCCTGGCCATCACCAAGGAATAGCATTATAATAGTATTACTGAATGAGTGACATTTAAGATGATACATTATGCTTTGCATAAAGATGACTCCTAACATAAAAATCAATGTCTGGATTTTATTATGTCATTTAACTTAACTCTTGATTTTCATTAATTTGGGAAACGTTGCACTCCCAGCAGATACTCAAAAAGGAAAGGGCAGCTTTGTCCTATATTGCAAGCACATAAATAGCAAATCTCCCCATGCCAAGACTCAGGTCTATTTGCAGAGAGCTCCTGCTGTTCTCACTGCCCCTACTTTCACTATGGTAATAAGATCTTCATGATTTAAGAATAATTCAATAATTTTCTGTAACAGTCTTTTCTTGTGGTCCCTCCTGATCCCACTTCTGGGCTCAGCCTGTGTCATACTTAAGAGCTTACCCAAGGCTTTCTTCAGCTGAAACAAAGGTGAAGCAGCACCCTATTGCCTCTCCCTACATTTGCAGATATGCACTGAGGTAGTCCTGCACATTTAATCATGAAGAGACAACACAGAGATGAAATGAGGGAGACTATTCTACAGTAAATTCTGATTATCCCTTAATGTCAAACTGACACCTGACTGTGATCCAGCTTGTGAAAAAACATCCTGAAAAATTGTTTAGGGAATAGAAAAGTGACCTTTTAAATAAATGTCTGGTTTCGATGAGACCAAATGCTTTGATGACATTTTCTCTAGAATAGTTTCAAAATGATGAAGTAAATTTATATTAGATATTAGGAATAACTTCTTGACTGGTAAGCAGGATGAAACTCACAAAAAAGAAAAGCCTTGTGAGGCTAGATTAGACAAAGCTCTGCCAGGGATGCTCTATTTAAGTTGATTGTACCTAAAAAACAAAGGAATGGACAGTCAGTTGCTGTCTTCAGGCAACTCCCAGCCTGTCAGTTCTGAGATACTCTGCAATAAAACACATTATCACTAGCAGTGAAAGAAAATGCTCTGAATGTTTCAAAATGAAATGTTTCAGCTATATCGAAAAGGAATGAGTAGACTATTTTTGTAAAATCTACAGACAGAAACATTCCTGCAGAAGTGCTTTGATTTAAGTAGGACACAATCTTCCACCAGGAATTTTTTTAACCAGTTTTCCTCTTTGTCTTTTTGGGAAGTGCTTTGTTACACAACTGTAACTTTCACCAGAAGTTCTTCCAATGGCCTGTTCCTTGGGTGTTTGCTAGAGAAGTGGTGTCACAGTTCATGTGTTTCCTGGTCCAATCTGTTTGGATTGCAGCTCTGCAGGACCTCTTGTCACTCTTGTCTGACTCACACTGGTGTGCAGCACACTGAGGGGAGAGGTCTGCAGCAGCACATACATTGCAGGAGAGAGGGAGGTCCTGATGTTGGGTTTCAGGTCTTTGATAGAATCCAACCTGGCAAAGGCTACGTCTGTATTTGCAAAATGTTGTTTGTGTCCTGAAAACTTTGGCCAAGAAACTGTCTGTGTGGATCTAATTGCAGGTCAAATTGACAAACAACAGCATGTGCTTGACTCTCACCATTAATCCAATTTTATATTATCTTAACCAGAAGCCATGTCCCTTTATCAGAGGGATTTACAGGCTGTGTCTATAATAGTAAATAAAACAGGCAGGGGCAGGTCTCCAGTCTTGAGGCCAGTTGGTGCTGCATGGTGTGTGTCCAGCCAGAAGGATCTCTGCTCCCCTTCTCCCATAAATCAGGACTTAGTGACATCTAAGCTACCACTGCAGACAGGCCTCTGCCCTTGCTACCCCTGAGCCCTTTGTAGGCAATGTTTGAGATAGCAAAGCCAAAACCAGTGTTAGGGACTGTATAATAGTTGGGGAATGTTACTGTTGAATGGAAACTCGCAGACCAGCACTCGGCCTGTACCTCCACCTTCTTTAATTTCTATAGTTGTAACCATATGTGAAGCTATACCCACTTTCTGTATTTTCTCCTCTCAGCATTTTGCTATGGTAAGGAAGGGCTACATTGACTTTCCATGGCTCCCTGCCCTCACAGATAACACACAAAGAGGTGGTGTGGCTTGTCCAGGTTTATGCAAAAATTTTGTAGAAAAACTAGAATGCCTCTGCCAGACTCTGATGTCGTATCAGACAACTATTGTTTAAAAATGTGCACTAACAGAACTGTTTTATGCAAGGATTTCTTTTGTCTGTTGTTGCAATGGGTAGGAACTTCAAAGTATGTGTACTTTAAAGTATTCAAAACCACATTTATAAAACCAAAAGAAACCTCACAATAGATGGGAAACAATGAATTTTTAAACACACTTCTCACCTTAAAAATTTGGTAAGATACGGTGTTATTTTTGCCTCCTGTTTGTTTAGAGTGGAAAATTTATTTCAATTAGAGAGGCAGATCCTCACACCCAAAATGTTCCCATAATTATCAGCTAAAAGTGCGGAATCAACAGAAAAATCTCTTTTATTAATTGCTCACAAACATAAGTCGTTCAGACAATACAACTCTACTTCCTGCTTGGGCACTTTTCCAAGCAGAGCTCCAGCTGAGATTTATTTCCTTTTCTTTAATTTTAATTGAATGTACTGCTACAGGTACTGTGCACAAATACGAAGCACAGTAACTGACTTAATTACATATTTTTTCCTCGGAAAGCATGACTTTACACATCCCCTTAATACAACCACAGTTCCCGTGTGACCTCGCTCCCTTTCTCACTTTGGGTTTTGACAGATGGGCTATGTCAGAGCGAGCAGCCCTGATCCGAGGTGTTACGGCTCTCAGCTGCCCTGCGCCCCGGGCGCTCGGAGCTCCTGCCCTGGAGCGGGGCCGCCCGCTCCCGAAACGCCCCGCTCCCGAAACGCCCCGCTCCCGGGGCCGCCCGCTCCCGAAACGCCCCGCTCCCGAAACGCCCCGCTGCCGGGGCCGCCCGCTCCCGAAACGCCCCGCTGCCGGGGCCGTGCTGCCTCAGCCGGGCGGCTCCGCGGCGCGGAGCAGTGCAGAGCCGAGAGCGGGACCAGTGCAGAGCAGCAGGTACCTTTGTCTCTCATGCCTCTGCTTCGGGAAGGCTGGCTTTGCACAGGAAAGAGGGGTGGACAGATGGGATGATAATGCCCTCAGCCACACTTAGTAGTCTGTCAGAGCCCCCGGCTTCCTCTAACAGCACCCCAGCACTGCCTCCACACTTACAAATTTTCTGTTTCAGTAATATCAGCACAAATTTCCCTGTGACAAATTCCAAGTCACTGCACTGTTGTCTACCATGTGCACACCCAAATGCTCAAAAACCTTGGCTGGACTCCCCAAGCCATGCTATGATAAAGCATAAATTGAATTCTGCAGATCTGCCTTATGATAGTCAAACTGTACAAGAATGAAAAATAGTAAGGGTTTTTTTTGTTTGCTTGTTTTTCATTTTTGTTATGATGAAGATGAATTTTCATGTATTTGCATGAAGTCTTAGGGACACCGTGAACTCCTGCCATGACTTCTCTGAGACACTGGCGTGGCCCAAGGCACTGCCGGACCACTGCGTGTTCAAGCTGTGGTCCCACATCAGTGCCCCTGCCAGGCTCTGCGGGGGGGACAAGGGGAGGGTTTTATCAGTAGATTGAGGGTCTGTGATTGCCCCCTGGAGCAGAGGTGACATCACTTCTTTCCTGAAGGAAAGAGAGGGCAAAGAAGAGCAGCATGGGGTTCTGGCAGAGGGATGTTGTCGTCAGGGTCTGGTGTGGCCTGTGTGGTCTCTGGTGGTAAGGGAGGTCATCATCCATGTTAGCCCAGTCCTGTGGAAGCAGAGTGACAGCCACTGTCATCTCAAGGGACTAGCCTGCCCAGAAATTCTGTTCTTTGGCAGAGTCAGCATCTACTCTTTATGTATCAGACCCTACATGACTTGCTGCCTCTTCAGACTTGCAGCTCAGTGTGTTGGTTTTGATCATTAGAGCCTCTCACTGTCTTTGTGCATTACTCCGTTCAGCTGGGAATTGTTTTCAGTGAGAGTCATCTGCTCTGGAGCTGATCCCAATCTCAGCCACAGATAACATCAGTGAAATGGAAGGTCTGGAATAATGATCAAGAAATAATGATTTGTAGAACTCTTTGGTGAGATCAGTATACGTCGAGATATGCAAGAATATGTTAATGCGACTTCAATAGACAGATTTTCTGAATGTTAATGGCAAATTGTATTTTGTTCTTGGTAAAGATTTACCTTTTTAATGTGTGCTGTATTTACTTGCACAATAAGTGTTAACAAACTAGCAGATATATTTATTTCATTCTATAGCATGTATCAAAGAGCTATTTATTCACAGTACAGTGATCATAAATTTGGTTTCCTTAGTGATTTCCCCTGTGTGCATGAACTCTGGTTTATGTTCAAATTCTTTTCCCTGTTAGATCAAATTATTTGTCTTCAGGGAAGATGGGTGGACTGAAGAGACACAGTAATATTTGTGATGGAAATCTGAAAAATGAGTGCTTTTGTGATTATTTACAAGGCAGATATTGGAGAACTGTGTGTTCATTATGTTGTGCTAAAATTATAGGCTCAAAAAATCTGGCTTTTATCCATAGACATGGAATGGAGCATGAATTAATTCCAACACTTAAAGTTGCACATCAGGAAGATAGATGGAGGAAGAAATTCACAAAAACTCCTCAAAACATAAATTTTTTCCTAAAATTTCCCTTCTTCATATGGATTTTCTGCTCCATAGTATTGTGACTCTGGAGACATGCCTTAGATCACTTCATTGTAATATCTTGTGTTGAACTGAGCAGTGTTCATGTGAAAAAATGAGAGTAGGACCAGCCCCTTGGGGTTTCAGTATCCGGTGCCAGGTTTTTTGAGGAGAAAAATCATCTACTCTTATGCACTGTATTCCTTCACATCCTTAATTTCTACCCTGAAGAAGGATTTTTGAAAGTGTCGTAAGCGTCTGGGATTTTCAGACTAAGAAATATAGAAATGGGGGAAGAAAATTTTAGGCCTTGAGGCATTAAAATCTTTCCTTGTTTTTTAAGAGCAAAGAATTATAAAGATGCGGGTTTATGTGAGGTCGCAACCACATTTGGGGCAATACGAGTAGGATCCGAATGATTTTGTTAAAGATGTTAGCAAATTCACAGACCCAGTAACGTGTAACGCTTCTTGCTCTGCAACCTGTTGGGAGCCGCGCTGTGCTCTGACTCTCTCTGAGAAGGGGTGGCTGACAGTACTGTGTTTTCTCTTTATCTGAAACTGTTATTTTTTTAATACTGGAGTACAAATGTGAGATAAATTACATAAGTATTGTCTTGGCTGTGTGTTCTTCCTGGGATGCAATTCTTATTCTATGGATGTGTTATGTTTGCTGTTATAATGGTGTTTGGGGGCTGTGATCAGTGTCTGCTCAGCTGTCCCAGATGCTGTCACACTTGCAGAGTTCATAATAGTTGTAGAAGTGAGTCTTGAGGAGGGACTTGCAGGTTTGAAGGTAAAGCTTTGTTCCTTACTGAGCAAAGAAAGGGTGAAAATCTTCTGGAGGCAAAGTGGAACATTAAGTAGCCCATAACAGCAGCAGTGATAGTGCAGAACATGGACAAGGGGGCTTAAGTTGAGGTTGGAAACAGAAGATACTCTTGTTCCTTTCCACACTTCTAGCAAAATGATGGTGTTCAGTTACCAAAAGTGTGACTGTCTTAGAAAATTCAGCAACTAAAAGAGCAAAGCAGCATTTTCTACACTTTCACCTTCATTTTGTTGCTGTTTTCTGCATTCATCCTTTGATTGCTCATACACTGAGTGACTGCAAAAAACCAACCAAAGAAGCCCTAGCAGATCTAGTAATTTCTTTTTCTTGCTTGCTTTTTTTTTATCCTGCTTAACCAAGATAAAAAAGTGAAAGGCATACAACAGAGGAACATGACAGCTCAGGAGAGGAACAGAAAAGGTTTTCATGTAAAACAGCTCGTTTTGGATTGACACAGGAATTCATTGTTTTAACGACTGGAAAAGTAAAGGATGCTTAAAGGCAAATTATGTGTTTTTTGATACATATAATTTCTGCAACTCATGTCTTGTAGAAGCGTTAGGATCTGATTCTATGGGAATACTCAGGATGGACAGTGAAGTTCATCTCAGATTTTCAAAGCTATATTGACTGTTTCGCTCTAGTACATTATGACAACATAGTGACAATCATTTTGGCAGCCATGTAGCCCCTAGACTTTTCCAAAGTGGTCTAAGTGGTTGGCAGTTTATAAATGTTCCCATAATGGTGCCATTATGCAGCTTGTTTCTGTGCTGATTTCCTAAGTAGGACACAGCAACTTTTGTGGTGGCAACTCTTGTATCAAGGGCTGAGTGAAGTGTGTCACACCATGTGAGTTAATTTGGTCTAACAGCAGTTCATTCCCCAGACAAATAAGAAAAGGCACTGGTGTATGTGAAAAAGAGTCTTGAGCTATGTTCCTTTAATGTTGTTATAACAGTGTGGTAGTGTTTTATAAAGGGAAAAGAAATTAAAATTCATAAACTTAGGACTTGCGGGGCAAACCTGGCATAAGAGTTATAGCAGTTGCTTAATGCACTTGTTTTAAAATTACTAAGGAAACATAAAGGATAGTAGCTATTAACAAATTATTTACTAAAGGTATCTCAACATGCCTGGTCATGATAGCTTTTGCCTTATCTACTTCCTAATGACCAGCAAGATCTTTGTTTTCTTATTTAAAGTTTCTCTGAATAGTTCACCATAATATCAAATAATTGTTGCTGAAGGGTAGTTAATGACCCAATATATAGCTATTGTAGCAAAATGATGTCCGTTAAGGAAGCAGTGTTTAGAAGAATAATTAACCAGTTTTCATGGAGCTCTGGCTGGTGGAAGTTCAGCTCCTTAGCATAATATTTATTTAAGCACATTTTAGGAGCAATTTAAGTCAGACAGTTGTTTTTCTCTAATGGACACTGGAAGTTTTCCACCATTGAGCAAACAGATTTTCACAGTTCTAGCTGTTGTGTTCCTGAGCAATGTTTCTCTTGAAAGGGTTTCCTACCAGCTGTGGACTGACAATTTATTATGTGATGCTGAAAGTCTAATGTCTTAGTTAACAGGCTGTTAATTATGTTAATGGTGCTTAGGAAAAGATTATTATGAAATTTAGTTAATAGTCCTTTGCAGTGCAAAAACATTGTAATATAGACCTATGAAGATATCACCATGGTGTCTCTTAGTGAATGAGAAGATGAAGAGATGAAAAGTTGCTTACTGCTGAAACCTTACAAAAAGGAAAATTGACATTTCAAAATAAATAATTTAATCTGAGTCATGATACAGGTCTTGCTACAGCCCATCCAGCCTCTGGTGCTGTTATGTTTTGTCCCATTGTCATTGACAGTCTTTCAGAACATGGTGGTATTCAAGATGTAAAAACTGGGTAAGTATAGAAGTAATGAGAATGAAAATCCCTGAGGTAAAGCCATGTCATGACATATTTCACTATAAAGAATAATGTAGGCAGATATTTCTATGATGAATAATGTGCTAATAAAGTAGTGTGTTTGTAAAACTAGATTGAATTGAGCAAATTAGAGAGGGTTTAATAAGACATATGATATTATTATGGAGCTTATTTGTGCTTATTTGCAAGTCCTTGATAAATTTGCACTTGTAAAATTTGGTACATAATGGCAATTCTGGAGTCACTTCAAAGGAGTGAAAAACCCATGTGAAGACGTCAATGAGAAAACAGCAGTTAGTTCCACAAGGTAAAAACCCACAGCGTTTGTTGGAGTCTTACATATGCATTGCACATCTTTATGTAGGGTGGTAAACCAGATGATTTTAATCCAGATTTATTAATCTTTTAAGTGATTTAAACTTGGCACATATAGAAAATTAGAAAAATGTAGTGTTATAAAAATGTACTTTAATAAGAATTTTCTTTAACATACAGTTTCAGGATTTTCAGGAAAAAAAAGCAAACTAGTTTTCCTGTCTTGCTACCCTCAAATCCTCTGCCATGCCTTCAGGGTTCAAGCAAAAAATCAATATTTATTAGGAGTCAGTAAGTTACTGGGTATTATACTTAGTGTGCTATAAACTAGAAATTTATTGGATGGGCCTCTGGATATAGAATCACAGAATGGTTAGGGTAGGAAGAGACTTTAAGGATCATCTAGTTCCAACCTCTTGTCATGGGCAGGGAGGGACCAGGTTGCTTGAAGTCCCATCCAGCCTGTCCTTGAACACTTCCAGGGATGGGGCATCCACAGCTTCTCTGGACATCATGTTCCAGTGCCTCACCAGTGAGTAATTTCTTCCTAATAGTCTAAACCTCCCCTCTTTCAGCTTAAAACTATTCCCCCTTGTCCTGTCACTGCATGCCCTGTCTCTCTCAGCCTGTCTCCATAGGAGAGGTGCTCCACCCTTCTGACCATCTTTGTGACACTCCCCTGTGCTTACAGCAGGATTAGCTACAGAAGGTTTCTAGAGTCACGATCAGACATCTTTTGAATATCTGCAAGTGGGGAGATTCCAAAGCATCTCTGGGCAACCTGTTCTGATGTTTGACTAACCTCATAGCAAAATATCTCTTACATATGTTTAGATGGAATTTTCTATATTTTTGTGGCCATTTCCTCTGGTCCACTGGACGCAACTAAGAACAGTGTGGCTTTGTCTTCTTTACACCCTTCTGTCAGATGTATCATTGATAAGATTCCTTTGATGCTTCTCTTCTCCAGGCTGAGCAGTTCCCATTCTTTGAGTCTTGTGTGAAACATGGTCCAACCCCATAATCACCTTCGTGTCCCTTTGCTGAATGCCCTTCATTGCTTCTGTGCCTGTCTTGCACTGGGAACCCAGCAGTGGGCACAATACCTGTCCGTGTCTCTCCAGGGCAGAGCAGAGGGGAAGGATCACCTCCCTTGGCCTGCTGGCAGCATTGCTGGTGCAGCTTGGGAGGCTGCTGGCCTGATTCACTGCAACAGCATGTCACTGGTCCATGTTCAGTGACAGACCTTTTATGGCAAGCTGCTTTCCACCCACTTAGCCCCATGCCGGTGCATTAAGTTATACTTAAAATGAAATTAATTTCAGAAAAAGCTAAAAGCAAGTATTTCAGGCTTTTGTTTCAAAACAACATTTCTGCTTTTTTGGGTTTTTTTCCTCCATTAAAGGGTCAGAGCAGTAGCTGAGCTTCAGCAATATGGTAGGTAAATCACCACTGAGAGCATAAAAGGAGAATTATGTATAACCTTATATATGCCATAAGGAAGCTTGGAATGAAAATATGTAGGAATACAGAAGGATTGTGATAAGCAGGTGACTCTTCTAATGAGATTTTTTCATAGACATGGACGACTGTATACTATAGCCAATTTAAATTACATCTCTTTTATGTGGGGTTTTGTTGTATGTTTTGATTTTTTAAGAATTACTCAAATAGTACAGCACAGGTTGCTCAGTTTTCAGTATTGGACATTGTCTTTCTGGTTCAGCTGAAGAAATGCAAAGAATTCAGTGATATAGTCCTAAGGCCAGTTCTGGCATATTTGGAAGCAGAGATGGAGCTGCTCCGAGGCATTTTTGAGGGCCAAAAGTGCAGTTGACAGCAGTTGGAAATGCACTCACTGCTGCCATTGTAATTGAGACTGTGAACAAGAATTGAGTGAGGCATAGTTTTCTCGTTTGGATTTGCCATTAACTTTGTTATAAGAAAACTTGGGCAACTAAAGACACTACAACAATGCACCAGACATTTCACATTTTGTTGACACACTGTTAGAAACCAAAAGCCTGTCAGGAATCTCAAGCAAGATAACATTAATTATGAAAAACTATCTGATGAGAATCCATCATATCCTTGCTCAAACATTTCATCGCAATGCAAAAGATTGTAAGAGCTGAATTAATTAGTATGCACTGCCAATGGCATATGCCAGTGAGGATATCTAGTAGGAAATTGAAGTTATGAACTAGTAAAACAGCAGGTGCACTGGTAGCTCATGCTAGAGGCAGATTTGGTTGGTGAAAATCTACCATTTAAAGACCAAGCTGCAAATCTTCAACAGAAATGTTATTTCAGTTTTCCTATATGATGTGAAAGCTGAAGTGTTGGCTATAAAGGCAGAGCCATTGTCTGTCAAAGGTGTGCTTCTGGGCACCTGGAACAGTATGACAGAGCGTGTAAAGAATAGTTGCATTGAACTGAAACATCTTGGAACTAGCAAGACAAAAAGAAGCTAAACAAGAATTAACATAGAGCATGGACTAGAGGCTCTTTTATTTGTTTAGGTTTTGCTCCTACAAGATTTGATGGCAAGGAAAGGATCTACAATCAGGATATTTGTTTTTTTTGTCCTTGGTGCCTTACTGTGATTTGAATATGTGTAGTGTAGAGTGAATATGTGCATCCAGAGTGTAGACAGTTTGTTTTATGATGTGTTTTCTCTTTTGGCCTCAAAAGCAATAAGAGTATTTCCACTGTGCATTTTCAGAACTTGATGAGTTTTAAAAGCATTCTTCCCATGTGAGAGCATCATATGAAGAATGGAATTACCAAACTACAACAAAAAATATCTTGTTTGCTAGATAAAACAAAAGGAATATTCGCCTCTTCAACAACGTACTTAAGAGTTTAATTTATATGCAACATAATTGATGTGAATCATAATAAAACAGAATAAATACCTTGGAGATTTCAAAGAAAATGTTAGTATTATTACTCGATTCAAATACCAAGTGATGGTAATACAAAAATATTTATTTTCACAACATGTAGCAAACATGACAGCTTGATAATATTCTTGATGATTATAGCTGTCATTTTCTTTGAAAAATAATAAACAATATGGTCTCCTGGAGCAATTACACAACTGATTATTGGTAATGTGCCCTGAGATATTTATAGACAATAGTTCTCAGAATGGGGCCAGGGTTCCTCCAAGGCTGGTGTCGTGGGTTGACAAGTGCCTCCCATCTCTCATGGAACAAGTAAGAACCTGAGCCTGATAAGTGAGGAAAAAAGGACTTTCAGAAAAGACATAATGATTATTGAAAAAGGTTGAGAATTACTGTACCTCAAGTAAAACACAGGAAGCCGCATTGACATGTTATGTTCACATACAGCTGATCCATTATGTCACGCAGAACCCACAGAAATGTATTAAGCACTTAAGGATTCCTCAGGATAAAGAGCTATACTGCATATCTCATCAGTTAAATATTTATTTCTGAGGACAGCTAAGGACAATACTTTTATGTGCAGAGTGATAATGCTGTAAATTCAGACAAATGATAAAATCCCTGTAGGATGGTAAAACTTCGACAGTGTTTCACAAGAAATCTTGGAAATCTTGAATGCCTCATGTCTTGAGCAATGAGGGGAAGTCAATATAGATAATTTTTAACATACTGTACAGTGCTTTGCACATTGCCAAATGTGGATGAATGAATGAATGTTGCACAATAGTTGTAATACATTGCACAAATCCTAGGGTTGTGAGCTTATTGTTTGCTTGCTTGCTTACAAAGAAGCCATGAGTAACTAAGCCAATATGCAGCATATCTAAAGTTCAGAATGCTTACTATTATGGGAGTTGGGGAATTAACAGCCTACTCACAAGAAAGTGAGTTTTGACTTTTGTAGAAACTATTTGAGTAATTTTTATTAATTCACATAGTTAATTTAATTTTATTTAATTAACATTAATTAATCATGTAATTTATTATTTAACATTCATTTATCTATAAATTAATACAGGTTTTTTATAAGTAGTTTCATTTATGAACAAAACCTGATTATTGAAACCATGTGTTTATATTTGTGAACATAAAGTTTGATGCAATTGAACTGCACTTCGATGTTTAATAACTGAAAGTATCATGTTGCAGTAATGTAGTAATGGCTAAAACTGTCTTTTAAAAGTATTGTTGGAAGTACAGTACAATATGGGCAATCCCTGTGCTGAAATGCATGTTAGGTGCTCCTCTATAATTGAAGAGAAACTATGGGATGTATAAGCTAAAAAAATCAGCTGATGCCAGAGCAGTTTCCTGACCATTACGATGTTATTCACTAACCATTTCACCACTTGGAGTAGGATATTGATATTTTCTTTGTTAGAAAGAAACAAAGGTTTTATAGGTTAAGGACTAATAGGTTAAGGACTAATCATAATAGGTTATCACATAAGTTAAAGAACTAATATTGTGGTCTTTATTTTAAACTCTTCCATTTGAAAACACACTTTTTTTCCCCCTCCATGACTGTTTAACCACTAAAAGGTGGCAAGGCCCAATTTTTGTGCATGGTTTATGGTCTAGTAGTAGTTCTGCATAGGAAGAAATTGCCTGCTTGACACAATGAAAATTACAGTAGAGCCCAAGAACATGTTGTCAACAGCACTGTGGGGTAGTGCAGTGTCACATTCAGCCTCACACGTAGCTTGGGGAAACATGACAATTCAGAAAGTCAAAAACTTGCACATGGAGAAGAGCTTGCTGAAAGCCAGCAGTCCAAAGTGTCACAAGTGTCTCTTCCTCATCCCTGCTATAGATCACAAGGCTGTAAAGTGGATGCTTTGGGCCAAGTTGATGTCAGGGCAAGAATAAATGGGCACAAACTGAAAGACAAGGAAACGTTTTTTAATGTGAGAGTGACTAAGGACGTTGTGGATTCTTCATCCTTAGGATGTTAAAAAGCTGTCTGGATTTTGTCCTGGACAACCTGCATTTGGTGGCCCTGCTTGAGCAGGGGCTTGGACCAGATGACTGACAGGTCCTTTCCAACCTTGACTCCGCGGTGTATCTGCAAAGACATCCTAGAGGTCATCTATGTTGATAAATGGAGTTGGTTATCTTAATATACATGTTCTTCTGCTCTCAGTACAAGGAACAATATTACAGTCAAAGGCTGTGATGTGGTCAGAATTTCTTGGCAATGAATATTTCTGTGTTGACTCCAGAGCAAACACNAATGAATATTTCTGTGTTGACTCCAGAGCAAACACTTGCCTTAAGGACGTTATATTTGTAAGAAAATCCTAAACCTTTTTGATCAGTTCATACTCTCAGAAAATCCAGGTTTTCCAGTCTTCTGAGTCAGAGGAACAGATCTTTTCACCAGACTGTTTTACTGGTATTATTTGTATACACTATTATGGGCAAACTTGATAATACTTGTATATAAAAAAACATAGGTCGCATACCTGCTGTACAGGTAATGCAAAATATTTCAGTGTAGTTTTAGTAACTAACTACAGGAAAGCATAAAGGAGAAGGTTAGTAGTTTGCTGCTATTTAGTCTACTGAACTTGATAGCATTGACAGATTTAGGTGGACTTATTAATTGCACAGTCCAGATTTCAGTTTCTCTTCTGACTGGGTGCAAAGTGTGTGTGTCTTTAAGTAACTAATTTGTACAGACAACTGTGATAATTATTACCTGAAAAAGAGATTGCAGAAATAACTGATCAGTTACCTAAACTACTGAACTTTCTCAACATGTATTTTCTCATCTTTTATTTGCAGACACAAATATATAAATGATTCTCTAAAAATCTAGGCTTACTATTTAAATTTCTTCATTTGTGGAACTGGACTGTGTAGAAAGAAGAGAAAAGACGAAAAGAATATAAATGAGTCCAGACAAATTTGCATGATGTAGGAATATCACTGCATTTTAGTATCTATTATAATGTTTCTGATACTTAATAAAATCAGGTTAGTGCCATATTTTAGTAAAGGTCATCATAGAGCATTTTCATTTTATAGCTACAACATTTCCCCATTTATAAGGATTATTTTAAACTGAATGAATTAAATGAATGAATGACACACTACAGAGGTAAATATTAAGGAAGGAGTATTATTATTTAAGTTAAAGGATGATACTGGCAAAAGATCAAATGACTCTAAATTGTCCATGAATAAATTTAGAGGGGAAATTGGAAAAAGG
>WAAG01079419.1:730-19030 GCA_013390105.1 Tichodroma muraria
GTGGTTAAAACAAATCCCTTTTCTATTAAAGAAGTTGCATGTCTGTCTCTGTTTGTCTTTTCTTTTAATGGCAGGGGCAGCGTTCTGCAGAGGGTTGAAGTGCTCTGCTTCAGGGACAGGACCATGCAAGGGGTGAGAGACGTCACACACAGCATCATCTTTGAAATCAAACTGCCAGAGACACCCCTGGGCCCAGGTAATCCATTAAAAACAATTTTTTCCCCCTTTTTTTCCCCTTCTTAATCACTGCTGACATGGCAAAATAAATTACTACTACAAAATCGTTCCTTATGTTATTTCAAATGGATTTTAAATTGTCTGAATTTCTTTTAAATGTCTCTAAAGGAAACAGTTCCTTTTTCGACAAAGAAAGATGAGGGGATATTGTCTCTTAATTTTTTCCTCCTGTAACTGTGTTTCTAGTTGAAAACCAAGAAGAGTCCTGCTGGTGTCAGAGAAAATACAATGAAACAGCAATTTGTTTCATTTTTTCTTGTTGAATTTGTATACAGTCCCTCAGGTAGGAAAAAGAGTGATAGTATGCAATATAGGATAGGATGCAAAATTTCTGGAGAATTTCTAAAATGATAAAAACCTGCCCCAGAGTGTAAATTCCTTTAATCCCATAGTGACACATCCAGGTGTATTTTAAAGCAATGGACTCGAAATGTTAAAACATAGTCTCAGATTTATTTTCTAGGTACAGGATAGTATCACAAAACCTCTTTTCCTCAGGGGAAAAGTTCTGAATGTTTCGCGTGTCGTTGCAAATTATTTAAGTATATATAATTAAGAGATATAATTTTCCACTCAGTTTGCAGATGAGGTCTAGGGACTGTGAAATGATGACTGAAATTGGCAAAATTTACTGAATTGTGAATTTACTAGGCTTGACATTAAAGATCTGAGGGGGAATGATGCCAGATCATTTGGGATCAAATGATCAAAAACCTCAAACCTGGGTTTGAAACTGAACAGGCAAAAGCAGCACAGGGGACACCTGAGAGCAAAGAAATTCTCCAGGAACTTCCAGGTGATGTAAACAGCACAATTTGTACAGCAGGTTGTTGAAATACAGGTTATTTAATGGCCGGTTTAAAATAAGGTTTATTCCAATAGGGTTAAGTCCAATAAAATTTCTTTTTTTCAGTCCTGCGATATTAAGGTTTTCATTCTTTCTTTCCTTTTTTTCTTGGGTCTTGGTTGTGGGGTTTTTTTTGTGTGTGTGTGTGTTTTAAATATTTCAAACAGATTGTCCAAAAGCTGTTGGATGGGAGAAAAACCAAAAGGGAGGCATGGGGCCAAGGATGGTGAATCTCAGTGAATGCATGGATCCAAAAAGGTTTGTTTTTTGTCTTTTAAATTCTCATAGTTTTCTTTGCTTGGGTTTAATCCATAGCAAGTTGAAATATGAAATAGGTAAGGATATGCAGTAAAACATACACTGGATATTGTTTGGACTTTCCTTTTGGAGGCAAGGACCTTTACAGAGCAGTGCACTGCCTGCAGCAGAAATCTTGGCAATTTTGGACTCTAGAAAATTTGGATTCTGAAAATTTGGAATGCGTTTATTTAAAACTGAGTGAAATGTGGGTCAGAGTGTTACAGGCCTGTGGTAATTTCACTGAATTCTGTAACCTGCAGGGTGTTAATGAAAAGAAACATGGGGCAAAGTTCATCCTTTGGGATTTGTCAGAGTGGGACAGGAAGGAGCTCAGGGAATGTGACTTTAATAATTAATTTTCATCATTCTGCACATAATGTTTGGGCAGTGGATTGAAAGGAATGGGGTTACAGTGTCTGCATCTGTGTCCTTGCCTTGGAAAAACTTACTGGTCTGATGGTTCAAGTTCACATTTTGCCCATCAAGCAAAGCCATTTTTGTCAAGCATTTGTGGAAATTCTGAGTGTCTTCACAGATATTCAATACAGTTCAACTCAGAATTCTTAATTCTTTAGGCAACTTGACCTTCTTTACTTGTATAAATTGTATAAGTGCTTCCCACAGAGGTGTTGGTAAAATGCCAGCCTTGACGATTGCTGTTTAAATCCTTGTTGGACAGTTGATTTACTGGATGCTGAAAAGGTTTTATTTATGATGTGTGAGGGAATAAAACTTGCAGGAATCTGAAAGCTGTGATGGCCTGGCTTGGTGAGAGTTTTAACACCCTGTGTTCTGATCTGCCCCTTGTTGAACACAGATTTCCTACTTCATTTTCTTTCTCAAACTTCCACAAAGAACTGCCCACATGCTTTAAGGGCAGGTGTGACTGGATACAGTAAACCAGGTAGTTTAAAAAAGAAATAAAAATTTATGGACAAATTATCTACCTTAGCACTTGGCTTAACAGGCTGAGATACCATTTTTATTTTCATGCTTGCATCAATTTTGTTACTAAGGGTTTAGTTTTGGATTGTTACTTTTTCAGAAGCCCTTGTCTGTTTTTCATATTACCTAGGTGTTGTACTGCTGAATTCTTTCTCTCCTTTAAAAAATCTTTTAGAAATGAACTGATTCAGCTGAAATATCAGCAATTCCTTTGTTGGAGAAGCACAGGAGGGTTCAGAAGTTGTTGTTATTTTTTCCATGGCACAGGTTAGCAGAATCATCCGTGGATCTGAATTTGAAGTTGATGTGCTGGAGGCTGGTGCCTACTCTGGATTTGGAAAAGATTGTGGCTGCCAAGTGTCTGCTGCTGGGAGCTGGCACCCTGGGCTGTAGTGTTGCAAGGGCCTTGATGGTAAATCCTTAATCTTACAAATAATCTCCTGTTTCACATAAATTCTGTATTTCTTTTTTTTTTTTGGTCCATCTCCGTGACACATCAGAGACAAATTACATTCTCTGCATCAAAGTACACAGAATGCACATTAGTTACATTATAAATTGCAAGGAACAGGTGAGATCTGTAGCTAATGGAATAAATAAAGTTCTGCTAATAGGAGATGGTAAGGGGACCTTGGCAGAATATTTGAATTTATATTAAAAAAGAAATTCTGAAACAAATTAACAAGCTATAAGGACCAAATTCACAGTGAAGTACTTGAAATAACTGTGCTGATAATTCCTTTCAGGGATGTTCACCACATATCACTGAATTCAGCAAGGTTTGAGGGATTTCTGTTAAATACTATATTTGGACCAACCAATTTTTCTGTTCCCTTATTTCAATTGCCTTGAATAATTGCAAAAGCTTTTGTAGCTTAAAAAAGTGGAAAAAACTCAATGTTGAGTGTGTGGCATTCCTCGAAAAGGTTTCCCAAGGCTGTTGTAATTATCTTTATCACATTTTGTTCTCCTTTAGGGCTGGGGGGTGAGGAAAATCACTTTTGTGGACAATGCCAAGATCTCCTACTCCAACCCCGTGCGGCAGCCGCTGTACGAGTTCGAGGACTGCCTGAGTGGGGGCAAGCCCAAGGCTCTGGCAGCAGCAGACAGGCTGCAGAAAATCTTCCCAGGAGTGGTAAGATCATTATTTCCATGTTATATCACTGGGGGAGGGAGGGGGGGGGAAAAGTGACTTTAAATTGCTATTCCAGGTTCTAGTAGTTAAACGTTAAAAACGCTATGCAGGCGTTCCGTTGGTTACTGAAATATTTTACTTCAAATATCTGCTCCTGGTAACTTTATTGAGGTAAATATTTGTAGTAATGAAACATAATTAAGGATCATCTAAGTAATCTTGTAGCTTATTGATAGTGAAGCGAATTTTTCCTGTCTGGGATGTCCTAAGGAGCTTTGAGTAATGCCAGGTCAGAACGTATTTGTCCACTATGGGAGCAGGTCTTGAGGGAAGTAATAAATTTATTTTTGAGATTTCCTATTACAGTTTAGACCCCAAATTTGCAACCTTCCCTAAATTGATTTTCTATATTAGAAGATAATAGCTTAGTTTTTAACTTCCAGCGAAAGGAGCAACATATAGTCCTCTTTTTTTAATGTCATTCTAATATTTTATGAGATGGTAACTAAATATTTTGGATAATTTGGAGGCATTTTAAAATTTTTCTTAGACTCCTGAGATCTTGGGATTCTGTGGAATGAGCGAGATCTTTGGGGGCATATGTGGACATTTACTCCTCTTTAAAATAATACCAATGTGCCCTTTGAGATCTTTTTGCTATTGTTTGGCTGCCAAAGTGCACCTCAGCCTCTTTGGCTGGTGACTGCTGCCTTTTTTTTTTGAGGGACAGTTACTCAGAATTGTTGAAGCTGCCAGACTTGTCTGTATTCCTACAGCTACAATGCCTGCATTGAGCTTTTTTTTGAATTCTAGTAGGATTTCAGTATTTACAAACCACATTGACCATTTTTTGGTGCAGCTAATGTCCAGCTTATTTATTTTAGTTTATTAAACAAAAATTCCCTTCCTAAGTCACCAGCAGTGTCAGTTGAGCTGATCTAATCAATCAGCACTTTGCAGCACAGGTTTGGTGAGTTATCCATGAATACTTTACTCAGGCACAGCATGGATTAAGTTTTGTATTCCTACCACAACCTTTTGGAGGAGATAATGACACTGGAATTAAAGCCTGCCCCAGTAATTTCCTGTTGTTTGTGATGAAGGTACAGAGGGGAAAAAAAGGTGTATCCTTTGGGGTGGTTAATGCAGATACTACCCACAATCATTTCTCCAAGCTGCTAAGTGGGCCTGGTTCTTTTCATCCTCAGGGATGTTTATTTATGTTCACCCTTCTGGTTATTTGACTCACCTGGATTTATGAGTTGTGCTGGTAATTAATTGGTCTGTGCAAAAGCACATTCCCCCAGCCTTCCTTTCCTCTCTTCCCATGGAATTTCATGCTTGGTTCATCCAGTTTTTACATTTTGGTTTTTAATTTTTCCTGCAGTGCCAAGCAGGGAGGCTTTGGCAAGGCTTGTTCTTCTCTAACATAAAGGAGGGATCCATCCTTCCCTTCCAGCAGATGGCAGGCAGATTGTGCTGATGCATTTCCAAAGGAGTGAATTAATTGTTTGCCTTGTACTTGCATTGTGTAGATGCTTACTTGGCTCAATATTTGCTCTCAGTATGTCCTGCCCAAGTAAGGGGCTGCAAGAGGGAAATGTTTGTGCCTCAGGAGCAAACCTCCTCCAGCATCTGCACAGTGCAAGCCTCCAGCTCTGCAGTGACAAGTCTCACAAGTGCTTTTTGCTGTCTCGGGTTCCCACATGGCTGGGGAATTACAGGGACATCATCCGAGGCTGTTCTTCTTCTCAGGAACTGAAAATAAAGAGCAGAGTGTGTGATACTGCACCTGTCTGACTGTGACTGAGTCAGTATTTAGCAGCAGAAATACAAACTGCAGCCTGTTAAAATCGTGTGGGAGGGGGCTGGAAAGAGAATCCAGGACACAAGTTTTAATCTCAGCTCATAATCGTATGTAAATGTGGCTGCTTGGCTCTGAGGTGACGTTTGTAACCCCTGGGATCAGGAGCAGTTCCACTCTGTTCTTGTAGTGATTTGCTAGGCCTGCTGAGACTTTCTGAGTCTGTTCTGTATAAATACAGACTGAGAAACTCCAGCACTGTGCTTTGGTGCACAGCACTGCCACGCAGAGAGGTGGAAAGAGCAGAGCTGCCATTCTGACAAACAGGAACTGAATCTGGCCTCTGATTTGTATTGAATTTTACACCCATTCAGTCACGAGGTTACCTTCTGAACTGGTGGCTTTCTGTCTGCCTCCCTCTAGAGCTCTGAAGGTTATAACATGAGCATCCCCATGCCAGGCCACCCAGTGAATTTCTCTGAGGTGACAATGGCCCAGGCTCGGAAGGATGTGGCCAAGCTCGAGGAGCTCATTGATGGCCACGACGTTGTTTTCCTGCTCATGGACACTCGGGAGAGTCGCTGGCTGCCTGCTGTCATTGCAGCCAGCAAGAGGAAGGTATTGTACTAACCCATTTGCTTCCTTTCCTTTCATTCTTCCTTTATTCTAAATACATTTCTGGCACTGAACAATGGGCTTCTACTTCTTTATAGCTCAAATGAGCTTCCCTTTGCCAGTGGAGAGATCAGTGTCCCTTCACTGAATTGCAGCTTCAGGTGTGTGTGTAACTTGGTCACTTCATCATTCCTCCTTAATCCTCCTGGCCTTTCTGCAGCTTGCACCTGTGGTCTTTCAGCAGTATTTTAGCTGTTTAAAAACAGCCCAGAAATGACAAAAAGAGCAAGTTTGCGAAGCTGGGTGTTGAACTGGGAAGTGCCAGGGCCAGCCTACTCTTCCACATGTATGGTGGTTGGAATTTTCAACAATATATGGAGTTTTATGTGCATATTTTATATGCACCCTGCCTGATCAATCAGGATAGAGTGGTTCACCACCACAGTGGAGATAGATACAATCTGCAAAACTTCCCTCTCGTGTTTTCTTAGCCAGCAGTGCCCCTCTACATTTTTCTTGCAGCATTCAAATAATTTTGAGGATAAATTTTGAAACTTTTTTGTGACTTCTCTGTTGCTTAGTGGTGTAGTGTGTCTGCATCACAGTTGGTTGATTTAATAACATCACTTTGATCTGAGGAGATGGAATTCTCTGTCACTGAAAAAACACAGCAAGGAAATCTCAAGGCGTCCAAACAAATGCTCAGTGTTTTATGTTGGTGAACACTCAGTGAGAGCTCTGCTTCAAATGTGGTTTTATGTGGCACCTGCAGATCTCAAGTACTGCACAGTTTGATCCCGAGGGTCTCAGAAAGGCACACAGAAAATAAAGAACATGGTGAGTGATGATTTGTGTAAAATGCACAAAACCAGGCCCGTGGGTAGCAGTAAGAGTCATTCTCCCCATTTCATCATTCAGGTGCCTTGATGATCTTTGCCATTCCTGCAGTCCTTCCCCAAAACAAGCACCTCAGACAAACCAGCCCCTCAAATGCTAAATCCTCATGTCAGATGTTAATTCTCTGTTCCTGCTGAGCACTGGAACTCGTTAAAATTTGCTTGTTTTTTCTTTTTGTTAGTCCATGCCAAAAGATACTTTTCCATTTGTGTCTTGTACTTTTCCATTGTCTCTTTATCAAAACCAGATGATTTTTTTAATTAAGGCTCCATCAGTTACAATGAAATAGTTACCTGCCAGTAAACTGAGAAGAGAGAAACAGTTGATTGCAGTGGGAGTTGTTTAGCAATATTATTAGTTGCTGTTAATACCAGCTCTTACTCATATTTTGGAAGTGGAACACCATATTCAGGTTTTACAGGTAGATGCAGTGAGAAGAATCTTCTCATTGCTGTAGCCCTGGACAGATTCAACAGCAGGGTTCCACCTCAGGACTGAGGAAAAATAAACTACTCCAAGGCTGAAAGAGAATATGCAGAAATAATTGGAAATACTGAGAATGATGCTGAGACTCAAAGCTTGCTAATTAAGATGACTAATTTTTGAGAGAGCTTCCCTCAGAGTTCTTCTTTTAAATAATTCCTGGCTGGAAGAATGGAAAACGAGGAAGTGCTGCACCAGAATTTCCGTCAACGGTCTCTGCAGATGAAGCAGTGCATCTTCCTTTATATTTGACTGGCTGCAGTCATTATTGTGTTGGTATTATTGTGTCATTATCGTGCTTCAGATTCCTCTGTGCACTTGCCTCCACAAAGTGGAGGGAAGGGGGAAAATGAGGACAGAGGAATTGTGCAGCACAGCTGCTCCTGCTCCCCATGTGACTAAGCAGATGCAGATGAAGCCCATAAGTAATCATTAATTGCTTTCCTTACTGAGGAGAAATTGGTTTGGATAACAGATGGCATTGCATTGCTTGAAGTTGTCGTTGCTTTTTTATCACAAGTCTGTGTAACAACTAGAGGGAGTCATTCATTTGGATCAGATTGCCCTGGAAGGCACAGAAAAAGACCAGGGCTTGTGACTTTCTGAAACAGATTTTTATTTTGGTTTTGTTTTCTCCTAAGTGCTTGACATCTGGAATTCTGCACCTTTCAGAAACTCTGTTGTTTATGGCTAAGGTGGTAAATATGTAGTTAATGGATTCTCACCCACCTACAGCGTGTGGGGTTTTTTGGCATTTATGGTGAATAANACTCGAAATCCGTTGTTCTCTCTTTATTCTTCACAGTTGGTCATCAATGCTGCCTTGGGATTTGACACTTTTGTTGTTATGAGACACGGCCTAAAGAAACCCAAACAGCAAGAATCTGGTGATTCACGTTTCAGCAACGCCTCTGCTTCTTCTGATCTGCTGGGATCCTCACTCTTCTCAAATATCCCTGGCTATAAACTGGGCTGCTACTTCTGCAATGATGTTGTGGCACCAGGGGATGTGAGTAGAACCTTATGCAAATGGTGATTAGATCTCTCTTTTGTTGCAGCTCGAATTTTTGTTTGGTATTAAGGGTGTTTCATAAAGGGATCTGTGCTGCGTTGATGTGCGTGAGGTAAAGAAATAGCTGATTTTTATTTGGAAGATCACAGATATGAATTGCACAGCACTAGAGGTGTTTTGTACAGGGCAGCTGGTTACTTTGGAGTTATTTTTCCTTCCCTTCAGAACTGTCTGTGTTTGTAGTCCACCAGGGATCGGACACTGGACCAGCAGTGCACGGTCAGTCGGCCTGGACTGGCCATGGTGGCTGGAGCCCTGGCAGTGGAGTTAATGGTTTCTGTCCTGCAGCATCCAGAAGGGTGAGCCATTGCTGCTGTTCTCAGGTGTTCTCTGAGAAATCAGACAAATTTCACAGAATCTTTAGGGACGAGGAGGAATCACAATTCTGTGTGGGGCTGTGTTGTCTGTAAATTAATGCAACGTGCAGTGTTTGAGGGAACTGCTTCATTAAGTCCAAAGTTTTTCTTCTGTCTCTGAATTCTACCACAGAAAAGTATTAAGAATCTTTCAAAAGAGGAAAATGTTGCTGCTAGTAATCTTGGCTTTCCTTTGCTGATCAGTGTTTGGGTGTGATGAGGAGCTGTTTTAACATGTGGCACATGAAGGGCTTCAAGATAAGCCCTGTGTTGCAAATCGGATTTAAAACTCAGTGTGTGTGATACAGAAATTACTCTGAAATTCTGCACCTTGAACGGGAGGCTTGTTTTCTCTCCTTAAAACTTGTGAGAGAAAGAGTGACTTAGGAGTTGAAGATGTGTCTCAGACTGATTTATATATATTTATCATGTTGAATCTTGGTTCCTATGAAACAGATTTTCCACATAGCTTTCTTGCCTCATTCTGAGCTGTAGCAAAATGCCTGGAAGCTGACTGGAAATTCTGAGTGTGTTGCCTTGCTCTGATTTTCCCTGTTGGGTTTTTGGCAGTGGTTATGCTGTGGCCAGCAGCAGTGATGACAGAATGAATGAACCACCCACTTCTCTTGGGCTTGTTCCTCACCAGGTAAATTATTTGTGATAAAACCTTTTGTTTAAGAGCTGGGAACTGATCATTGCAAATGTTGTCTCCTTAAAAAAATTCTGATTCCATTCTCCAGAGGACTGCCTCTCCATGTTTGTTAAAAAATAAATGTAATTAATGTTAACCCATCATACAGCCCAGGCAGGGTGTTCCTGGCATTGTGTTTGTGCTGCTCATGGACACAAAATTCCTGCTACCTACTGAGCAGGAATTTGTTGGGAGCAGGAATTTGTTGGGAGCAGGAATTTGTTGGGAGCAGGAATTTGTTGGGAGCAGAAATTATGTGAATAAAGCAATTTCTGACTTTTCTGTTCTCCATCAGAGCTGCCAATATGAGCATCTTAAAGTTCACTTTTTAAATCTCTTCAGAGTTTGACAATAATTCAAATCAAGCCAACTCCCTATTATGTGAGTTGGCTGATTTTAATCATTATTTATTATTGTTATCACAAAATACGTTGTTTTGGTACCATACAGCACTTTTTCTTCAACCCAACCCAAACTCTACTTACAAACGTGTTACAGTTTTTCAAAAATCCAGTTTTAAAATTTCAAATTCAAAGTATTACTGTTTGTTTTGTGGAGTTACTTAAGTTCTGTTCCTGGTGGCATCTCTTCATTGTAATAACGAGAATCAAAAGGATGAACTGTACTCCAAAGAGTTGACAATTGAAGTGACCAAACCCTGCTGCCAAGTGTTTCCAGTGTTCCCTCTGCTAGCAGAAATAGTGGTCTGGAATTTTAAAATTGCCTGTCAATGATATGATCATATTAGCATAGTAATTGAGGAATGCACAACAGTTTAATGTTCAGACTATTGGTTATAGAGATGGGGAAAAAATGTGTTTAAGTGGTCACACCATGACTTTTTATTTTTCATGGGACTTTGCACTCGGAAAAGGCCAACTGCAGATGGTGCTGTGCCTCTATTTCTGATGCAGTAATGCTGCATTTAGGCAGTTGTGCCATTATTTGTACATAAAAAAGCAGTAATATGTGCTTAGTATAAATTGACTACAAGTTTTACTGGGAATGACTGTTAGAACTTGATAAATGTTCTTTTTATGGAATGTATGTGTCGAGTTCATGTTGAAATTTAGAAATTTTTAAAAGAGTAATGTAATTTTTTCTTCATCTTCTAGATCCGAGGATTTTTATCCAGATTTGATAATGTTCTTCCAGTCAGCCTGGCATTTGATAAGTGCACAGCCTGTTCAGCCAAAGTAAGGCTGAGTTTGTGTGTGTTTTCTATTATTTTTATATTTAGGTCAATTTTGGGGAATGTTACGGCATTTTCTCTGACTTCCTTAGGGCTTGGAATTTGTTCTCATTTCAGCTACAGTTCTTTTGCCCTCATAGCCTTCTTTTTGAGCTGTTCTCCAAACTATTTTGGCATCATCTCTCAGCATGCTGCACTGTTTATCTGCACATAAATGCTGCCCTCAGCTGAAGAATCCAAGCAGAGATTGACCAAGACATTTCTGAAAAGTTTATCACAGAAATATTGTCATTATCTTTCAGCTTTGTAGAAAGGAATGAGATTGGTGTGATTTAAGAAATGCTTTCTGATGTCTGTTGAATAAATATCCCATTAGCCTTCTGCAGCTTAATGTCTTTCCAAACAGGCAAAGTTGTCAAAATTTTTGGTTTGTGATACAAAACAGACAAATAATGAACAATTGAGGGGAAAAATTGCTTCTTACCATTTCTTTATTGTGCAGATTGTTCATTTTGCTGCTGGTGCTGCCAGTCCTGGGTCACCTCAGAGTTCCCAGCTGTTTCTTGGCTCTCTGGGGCAGCTCTTGCATTGTTTCCCTGTCCTGTGGCCTTGAAAATTTCCCTCTGGCAAGTTTTTTCTGGCTGTGGAGTGCAACTTCCAGAAGTTTTCCCTGGGATATCTCAGCAGGGAGGTTCAGAGGGGTTTTTGACTCATAGTTTGAACTGCTAGGAGTGCCATTAATTTATTTCACTCTGCTGTACCTTGAGACTGACTGCAGGAAGTTCTTTCTGTTCCTTTCACTGCACTGTCCTCCTTTCAAAGAGCCATCAGACAATAATGGGGCATTGGCATCTTCTGGAGAGCTTGCACAATATCTTCTTCTCCAGTGTTCCTTTTTTTCCTCTGGGCTATCTGGGTACATCTGACAAGTTTTGAAGGACTCTTAATGTGCATTTTCTCTTCAAAAGTTGAAGCACTAAAGTTGGGTTTTTCTAAAAATAACAGCAGTATTATCTACCCTGTTGAAGAGCTGAAAGTTCAGCAGTAGCTATAATCTTGATGGTGGAGAATTTAAACTGTTAGAAGAAGCCTTTTCTTTCTCTTTTTCTCTTATTTTCTCCTTATCTCCAATTCAGGAAACACTGATACGTAAAAACAATAAAAATGTACATCCACGCAGATAAATTCAGTGCGGGGATCAATTTTTCCTTACCAAATCATTTCCTCTTGGAGGTCATTTTAAGAGAGCCCCGTTTTACATAAACAGACTTGATGATTTAATAAAAACTGCCTTGGATTTTAGCAGCTGTGCTATTCCCAGAGAGATCACTTTTCATGTGGTTTGGGGATTGAATTACTTGTGTGCTGAAAAGGTTGCTCCGTTGGCTCACGGATTTCCTTACAGTAGAAACACAGCCTTTGTTTACTTTGCTAACTTTATTTATTAGCATAAGAATATGTCACCCTGCATTATGTGGAAATCTGATGCCGATGCTTTGAAATGACAAATCCAATTACGATTTAATTGTAGTCTCTATGTTGGTTTGTTGTGTGAGGGTTGGTTTGGTTTGGTTTTTAATAAGTAATAAGGTAATTTAGTATTTCATCCTGCTCTGTGTCAGAATTACTGGAGGTTCAGACTTTCAGCACAGGTAGAATTGAATTTGCTGGCACCGTGTTCACTGGGTCTTTCTTTTGTCAGCGTTCTCCTTCTTGAGCTCTTGTCACTCTGTAACTCTTAAAGCACAAAACTAATGAATTAGGAATTTTAGAAGAATTCCAGTGCATCCTGAAGCCATCCAGTCCAGCTGAAGGACTCAGGAGAAGCTGCTAATGATCTGCATGTTTGGAGATTTGAGTCCTTTTCAGTCTGACTCAGTCATTTGTTCACTTCTCTGCTTTTGAAGCTGCAGAGGCCAGACGTGCACGCAGCCGACTTTTCCCTACCCAGAATTGTCCTGCCCAGGCCGCGTGCCAGAGAAGCTTCCCGCAGGCAATTGTTCAGGAATTTTGGGATGGTCGCAGCAGGAAACCAATCTATTTTTATTCTGGGCCAGTTTTTCCGTGTATGATTCCCCCTCTGTCTTATTCTGGTTCTGCAGAAGCTGTGCTGGAATGTCAAATATCCCTGTCAGAGCTCAGGGCGCTGAGAGCAGCGAGAGCTCTTCTGGTGCCAAACTTGTTCTGGCACGGACAAGGGAGACTCCAGAGTTCTTTAGGATGGATATTTATTAGTAACAACTACTTTACTTACAGGAGAGAACATCTAGCTTATTACTGACTGGGCTAATTAACCTGTTTACCCTGTTGGGAGCAAAATGAGGCTGTTTGTTCGTTATATCATGGTGAGAAGCATTGCAATTCCTTGGAAAACGGATCTGATCCTAGCAGAAAGCTGGTTAAAGCCTTAAATCATGAATGTTAAAATACGGATGTATTCTAATGCAAAACTGCCAGTGTTTCTGTTTTAATGAGGGCAATGAAAATTTCCTTTTATTGCTCCCATGTACTCCTTGTGCATCTTGGAATGAACGAGGAGACCCCACAAATCTGGAGTTTAATGTCACAGAAGATAACTGCCACCAACCAACCTGGATAGAAAGATGTGAAAGCCCTCTGTTTTTACAGAGGGTAAAAGCATTGCTCACATTTCTTCCAGAGCTAGGATTTAGCACCCATGTGCTGGAAATCTGACTTGTTCTCCTTAAAGAGATTTCTCCCCTTCCCCTACTGCAGTCATTCTCGTGTGTAACTGCCCCCACTGTGAAATTTATAAAAATCAGCACGGGGATCTCAGCTAATTTTCAAGTTCTTTCCCACCTTTCTCCTTGGTGTGCTGGGTACTTGAGCTGCTCCAGTGGCTTTTTACCCACTGAGTGAATGTTGAATGTTAATGTATTTCAGTTTCATTGCATGTCACAAAGGGGCAGACACTGGGATCAGGGATGGTATTGTTGGCATTATGTTACAATTTCTGGTTTCAGTCAGGATATTCCCCTGCCCTTGCAGATGTTTTCCCTTTTTACCATCTCAGGAATACATTAAACCCTTTTGCTGTGACATTTACTGAGCGCTTGGGTTGTGTAAGTTATTTATGAGTGTTTCAGTTTTGAAATCTGTCATCGTGGAGCCTCAACAATGCTCTCATTGTTCTCCTCTGCTAACTGCTGTGCCTGCATTTTTTATTTGAAATTGTTCTGATCACTTATGACAGCAACCTGCAACATTCAGTCACTCACTGATGTTTTTCAGTGGAGATAATTTTGATTTTGATTCCAGGCCCTTCAGATTTGCCCTAACTGACCTAAGACATTCCTGTTTGTTTTCTCCCAGTAGCAATGGATGATCTGGCACTGAAACCCTTTAAATCTTTCTATATTATACATTTCTCAATTCAAGTATTGTGTGGATGTAAAAGTCATGGGGGGAAAAAGCCCTGGTTGTTCCTGTGCTGAAAAAAAAGGAAAAAGTGCCTTGCAGAGCTTGCAGGAGTGATGAAGGAGATGGGGAGAAATGTTTGTCCTTCAGGAATGAACGTTTCTAAAATTCAAGAGAATGTTATAAAAGACTTGTTTCTGTGGCTGTGCTGTAATGTGAAGTCAGTGAAACGGAGTCCATTTAGAACTTCCCTTATTTCCTGAATTTACGTATGTGAACATTTGACAAGCCTCTGTACAGTGCAGCCTCTGTGTTAATATTGGATAGATTTCATTGGCACTTGAAGAATGCATCATTAATACACCTGGGCATATTTTCAGCATACCGAGTTAAATGTAGGACTTTTATTAGGAATGAATAAAAAGGAATTTTCCCATTGTTACATTCCAATTTCAAAATAGTAGGGTTTAAGGGAAAGAAGAAACCTGCCATTGTTTAAGAGAATGGAATAATTTCTGACAGGTTGTATTTCTGTTGCATTTAAATGAAATTTTATGGATCTTAAAGGGGTTTTTGTTTGGATTTTTTCCCCAGTATTTCTTCTTCCAGTTCAATGAAATTCTAACTACAATTAGGACAAAGTAAAGGACTATCAATGCAGGAAAAGCATCACTGCAGTTTTCAAGTATTGATGTGTTCAGTATCCACCTGTGCCTAGAATATAGTTTTTAATCATTTGTTAGATATAATCTGTGCTGTCTTGTCATCTCTCTGTGAAGCTGCTACACCTTCCTTTTCTGTCAGTTAAAACAGAACTGAACTAAAACACTTTGGCTTGAAATATCTGCCTACAGGAACTGCAGAAACAAACTTGGAGAACACTGAACTGGATTAAAATTCAGGAATATTCAGTGTTTGGTGCTGGGGTGATGATGACAACTGTGTTCCTCCCACCATCAATTCCAGCCCTCATTCTGTAGGATTCCACCAGGAACTCAAAAGATCAGTCTGTTTTGCTGGATATGAGCAATTTGTAGTTGTTCTTTTTTTCCTTCCATAAGATTTTTGCAGCCTAGTGCTTTCTATTCCCAAGTTTATTGTTCAGTTATTCCAAGGATTCAGTGCCTGTTCATGGAGGCACAATATTTTTAATTATTTGTTTCTCACTTTAATTATCTTTTCTACTTTAATTGTTGTACTTGTTTTTCAGATGTTTTTCTGCATTCTCATTGCAGTCTTTGACAGGTGTCTGTCTACCCTGATGCCCATTTTCTTAAACTTAATTATCAGCTTTACTTTATTGGAAAGCTGGTCTTTGTTTGCAAATATTTTTGAACAGTTTGCGCCAAGTTTGACCTTTTTTTCAGTTTTTCCACACTCTTACAGTTCTGATATATCTGTCCTTACAGAATTGTTTGTTTTGTTTGAAACTGGAAGAGCGGAGGGAATTTAATTTTGAGAGATGGTAAAATAGCAGAAATCGATGAAATCCACTCAATATGTTTTTGAAGAGGATGCTCTTGCTCCCCCAGTGCTGCTTTGGATAGGTGTTGCAGCACATCCAGATAATAAAACCCTCTGCTCTGAGCTGGTGCTGAAAATGTGGATTTTAAGCTGGAGCTGAGTGCTTGGGAAGAGCTGAGCAGCTGCAGCTGCTGCCTCAGGCAGTGCCAGCGTTGGGTGCCCAGCGTGTGACGGGTCTGCCTCGTGCCTGAAGTGCTGCTGGCAGGGGAGGGCTGCATGGAATAAATGACTTTTCCTGGGCAGTACCCAGTCATTGCTGCCTGCTGGCTGGCTCCAACCAACCCTGGGCCACTCCTGCCTTTGGAAAATCCAAATTTTGTGCAGGCAGCCAGAGCATCATTCAGCATCAGGCGGTTGCTTTGCTGGGAGAAGAATCGTTTCTTTAGGTGTTGGGAAGTGCCCTTGCTTCTGTCCTAGCTTTAGGGGTTCTTTGCAGCCAGTGGATGCTGCTCCTGGACTGTTCCTTCAAAAAACTGGGGGTTAGGTGCCTGTCCCCCTGCAGGGGACGTATAGCACAAGATCCAGCCCCAACTTGTCCTTCCCGTGGGATGGGGCTGGGAAGGGTCAGGGTTTTCTGCCTCCCTGTACAACAGAGGGTGACTGATGCCAGAAGGAGCTGGAGCCAAGCATGCTGGAACTGCTCATGAGCTCAGCAGCAGAAATTCTGGACAGGAAGCAGAGTGGGGATAAATGAAGTTGTAAATATCTGAGTTGTAAACATCCATCCCGTGGAAAACGTGGAGTGAGCAGGGAGGGGAGTGAAGGATGTAGCCACGTGTTCAGGGAGGCCAGGACACATGATCTCATGGTGCTGCCTACCAGAAACCCCTTCTGTGCCTCTTTCTCAGTCTCTGAAATGGAGATGTTGGTTTTTCTCTCGACCCCTTTCTTTCCTTTCGTGTCTCTGTATTCCTGTTTTCAGGCAGGGAATGCTTTCAGCTTGTGTGCTGTGCACTGGAACTTCCTTGGGCTGCCTGGAATCTGGGGGTGCTGTAACATTTCAAAGTTGTGAGAAATACTTAAGAAAGGGAAGAGAAGCTAAAATCAAAATCCTGCTGTTTTTTATCTGTCAGATATTCTTATCAGGGAAAATGGTTACTTGGTGAAGCACATCAAGATTATTCCACAGAACAATGCATGCATCTCCCAGGAATTTAATGTTGACGAGGCCATGCATAAACTGGCGTATCTTGAATTTCTAAGAACTCTACTTTCCTCCTTTTCGTTATTCAAAAGAAACTGAAAAATCCCAAATTGAAAAAATCCTGTTGAGACCTTTCAGAGCTGATTCTTCAGTGAGTTAATTCTCCGTTTTCTGCCCGTTGCAATTCAAACCAGGGTAGGAAATAGCAACAGGCAAAGCTCATTTGTATCACTCCTTTCCTACTCTAAATTAAAACAACCATCTCTTCCTTAAATGTTTTTTCAGCACATTGTACTTGGATTAGTTAAGGTTTTATACTGATTTGCTTTCATTTTTAATGCTGATTAGAGAGAATTGTGTAAATGCAGAGGGTGATTTCATGATTTGGACAGGAGCCCAAAATTATGCCATTTTTGCCTCGTGGTTTCTAAATTTGCAGTATTCCCAGCATGGCCTGGTTCAGTGCACACCTGGAGCACAGCTTTCTGCAGAACTTTGTTCTTCAAACTTAATCATGTGTGAATGCACAAGTTTTAGGTAATTTCACTTTAGGTAATTTTTGGAGTATTATCTTTTTTGTGTAATAGTGTCAGACTTTCCTGTTCAAACCCATGAACTGAGGCCCTGAAAAATTGTTCCATGATCCTCACAAAAATGCAATTTTATTGCCTTCTTTTTCCTAGCTGTGTTATAGCATCACCTTATTAGACTTTTCTTGACGACTTTTTAGGATCAGATGGCAATAAAAATTGAGAACCTCGTGAAAAAGCAAGAGTCTGAGAATGAGGATTTTTTTTTTTAAGGAAACCAGAAAGAATTATGGGTTATGTGGTAAAATTTTGAATATTAACTCAATGGCCCAGCTTATTCTCTTCTCATTCAAGAGGAATCTTCAAAGCATAAAACTTCCATTAAATTGCTGTTTTAACAGTAGATACATTGAATTTTGAAGAGTGGAGCTGGCAAGGCTTTTTCATATCTGTCTTATTTTCCAAATGTGTCTTTTCAGCAGGTGAACAGTAATTTTCTATCCTTGCTGCATGGCCTGAGATAAGCAGGGAGTTAACAGCGTGTAAAAATATATCCAGGCCTGTCCAATTTCTAAGCAGAACCTTGAATATTGGGATTTTTTGTGATTCTGAAATATTTAGTGAAGTATCTTCCCCCTTTGAGGGAGGGAAGTGTTTAAATCCAGGAGCTTGTTTTGAGGGTAAGTTACCCAGAAATCTTATTTAGTATAAATAATCCAGCTGGTAGCATTCATTCCTTATTTTATTTTTCCTGGAAAGTAAACAGCACTGGTTCAAGCTCCACAGATGCAAACTGCTTTGAAAAGGAAAAAAGAAAAGCCAAACCAAATGTAAATACTGGTAAAAAAGTTTGAAATTGATGTGACAGAAATAAAACAAGAGCCAGTTTTGCATCAGTAGCCAGTTTCTTTGGGTTAGGAGCTTGGTTTTTGTGTTTTTGCTTAACCAGATATTAACTTTTCTGCTATAAAGCAATCCTGGAGCCAGATTCTCTTTTTCTGAATGTCTTTGTACCCAACAATTGAGACTACTTTGTGCAGAATGCTGTTAAAAAGAATATAACACCAGGGCTGCACATCTGTTTCTCATTTCAAAGCAAGTCCTTTTACTCCAAGCCTGTATTTTTTTCCTTCTGCCATGAGATTTGGGG
>WAAG01079423.1:435-18491 GCA_013390105.1 Tichodroma muraria
TGGTTTGGTTTGGTTTGGTTTGGTTTTCCTTGAGCTCTTTTTGGGTGGCCAGGTGTATATTTCTCATTCCCCACAATCTAAAAATCAGTTGTCTAGAAAAAAGAAAATCTTCAGAAAAAGTAGCAGGTTTAATACCAACAAATACATTTAGCCAGCAGTTACTTCATGCCACTAAGAAGTTCAGGGAAAAAAAAGTGTTGCAGATGTGTTGGCCTTATACAGGGGGAAAAAGGGTTATTAAGAAACCATAATACAGTTGTGACCTCATCCAGCAGATAGTGCTGCTGAGGGTAATAATTTTTTATGATCCAATATGCTCTCTAACTTTGGAACAACTTGGATGGCATAGTTTTTTTTTATGGATTGCTTAAAAATGAACGTTTCTGCATCAGAAGAGTGTTTTGGCTTCCTAAGGGTGTGGTGGGTTATTGGCTTTGTTTGGGTTCAAGAAATGGAAGATACAGATCTGATTAAGGTGGGGCACAAGCAGACCATGGAACTCTGGAAGGCTTGGAGAATGCATGGTGAAGGAAAGGAATGAAGAGAGGTAGGAAGATAGGAATCTCTAAACTGTATTTGCAAGATTAGGTTTTTAAAATAGTAAGCTTTTTAGAGATTAAGTTTTAAACAGAATTAAATAACACCTGTGTGAGGGGGCTTTCAGAGACTTGGCAGGTGGCTTTCATTCTAACATTCCCATTCAGAGGTACAAAGGCGACAGTTTGTTGTTTTTTTTTTTTTTTAACACATAATGAAAATATGGATATATGCAAATATGTCCATTTACAATGAATTTTTTTTTTTACTTCCAGTTGAAGCAAACTTCTTTTGCAGCTATTGAGGTTATGAGCATCTCAAGATCAGTAAAAGGAACAGAAGGGAAAACTGTCAGTGGCAGAAGGCAGTAACCCTTCTGGTGCTCAGCTGCATCCTCTGTGTTCAGGGAATTGCAATGGTAAGGGAAAAGACCCTCTGTCCCTTGCAATGAACTGTATCCTCTGCTACACTCTCTCCAGGAAATCCTGTTGGTGATGACCTTACTTATAATTTTTCTTTGCAGATGAATCCCAGTTTTGGGCTGCACATAAACCTGACAGGACTGTCGTTCAGATAAGAAGAATAAATAAAACCATTCTGTTTAGGAGATCCATCACACACTGTGAACAACAGGCAGCACTAATCTGGGGTTTTGTTGCATAATTTGTGTGAACTATTTATTCATAACTTGCAAAAAGTGCACACCTGCTCCTGGAAATCCCAAAAAAAAGCTGTCTTGGATACAGGTGTCTATGACATTAAAAGTGCAAACCACTGCTGCTCACATCAAACAACCAGCTCAGCAGACTCAGATCCTCTGTAGAGGAGAGCAAATAATACCTGAGGCAGCAGCTACAAAGAGAAAAAAGGGATTGCTGGCTAGTGTTTGTGCAAGTGATTTGTCTTACAGTATAAATATACACAAACAGATGATTGCTCATAATGCAGATCTGATTATATGTCATCAAGAGAGAAGATGGGGCTGTTATTACATTTTTTTGTTTGGAATGGATGACACTATTAGTGCTACTGGTAGCTGTGGCAGGAGACCCAGCTGGCAATCCCAGCATCACTTCTGAAACAGACAAGCCTTGGAATAGATGGTGTGCAAAACAGTCAGGGGCAATTTCTTTAAAAAGCCCCAAATATCCAAACCACCCAGTGGTTGCAAAGTGTTCAGGCATCTGCCTGAGCTCAGCTTTCATTACATGCAGAGTTGTACTGAAATCAACAGTGATCCTTGAAAGCATAAATTGTTCACTCAAATACAGCCTAAAAGATGAAAAAGTGTTCAGCAAATGCATTTTCCAAAGGCGCTAAAAGACAACTGTTTTTATTTTTCTGCAAAAAGAATGTAGGATTCTAGGATATGACATCACATGACTAAGGGATTTCCTCTAATTTGCCACTAAAACAGCAAACTGGAATAGTTATTACCCATTCCCCAGCAAGCAAGTGCAGTGTATCATTTCCTCGTGTGACAGTCAGAGCCTGTGTTAGTTAGAAGAAAGAGAGATGGAAAACCATTTAATCTGCCTGCAAAGCTGCCCTTAGGCAAGGCCAGGGGTACAACTTCATGACATGTGTGGCAGAGCCCAGTGTGATCCATAGGAAGGATTCCTCTTCAAACCAGCTGCACTCAGAGTGCAACCCATAAAAATCAAGATACATCAAAATCGTTTTTTAACAATTCTGTTAGCAAGGGACTTAAGAGTTCATGGTAGTTTCTTTGTAGTCTACCAAAGGAAAAGTCCCTTAGACTAACCAAAGTCTTACAGAAAAAACAAGACCGTATTAAAACCACAAACTAATTATCTTGGGGCCAAGTGGCCTCATATTTCAAAATAATGAAAAAATAATAGACTGGAAGTTTATGTCTTTTATGATAGGAATTCCTTTCAGGATCAGAGTGGAGCACACAGGGATAGGGTGTTGGATAACTTCTTCTCCTGCTTAGAAATATGATGGTTTCAAAAAGATGTGTGCTTACGTATGCCTGCCTCTGTACAGATACAGAAGGTTAACAGAGATCAGTAAGTGGTAAGTCATGTCAAAAGAAGAGCAGAGCACACAGGAGGCAGAAGAGCAGCTTAGACCAGCATTAGCCCCTTACACGATGCCCAGGGATGTGTGATTTGAAGAACAAAGACCTCGTAATTCCAGCAGCAGGAATGACAGAGAGAAGCTGCTGCCCACCTGGTGAGCTTGGCTGTCTGATGGCCACAGTAAATGTGGGGTTTATGGATTTCTGCATTTCTTATCCCTGTGGTGGTCTGGGAGCGGGGACTGCCCTGCCTGTCCAGGCTTCTCTGGTCCTTGCTTGGTGTATGCACCTTGCCCACAGATGTGGCACATGCTTCGAAGGAGGGATTTCCCCCCTCTCCAGGCACACGGCCCTACTCTGCTGTCCTGGTGGTGACTCCACCCCTGTAAACTCCTAGAGCCTTCCTTAAATTCCTTTTCAGAGCAGGTACGTACACAGGCTACACACTTGACCTGCTCACCTTGTACTTCCTGTGATACATTATAATTGGGTCTGTGTTGACTATTATCCTTTGCCTTGGATGCAGTCTTTTTGTGACATAGCTATCCTGTGGATTCCCATGAATGCTTTTCTTTTGCTCTACAGGTGCCTGCAATCAGCACGGATACTGGAGATTTAAGGTGCTGATTCCCAGAGCAGGTGGCCTCACTGTGCTCTCTGTACTGCTACAAATCAACAGCATTGTGTTCATTTAAGGGAAAAGAGAAAAAAAAGAGAGAAAAAAAGGCCAGCAAGGCTTATTTTCCCCCCCTTCTCTAAATATAAATACTCCTTAGAGCAATTTTCCAGGTCAGTTTTACTCAGTGGTTTGACTGATGCCACAATTCATGTCAAGCTTCAGAAGTAAATGTGGTGTTGCCCAGGCAATCCTGCCGAGCATTCACTGGGTGAGCCCCCACGGGACCAGCCTGAGATGTGTCTGAACTGAAAAATTAAACACCTGGCAACCTCTGTCTCCTCTGTATCTCTGTCATGGGTGGAGTGGCTCTTATTTCTTCAGCCTGATCAGAAACAAGCCGGTCTAAAACCTACTCTCAAAAACTTCCCTCTGAAGTGACAGCAAAATGCTACTACATTGATTTAAACAGGTTACAAAAGAAAAGCCATTTTTCTTAAAAATATTAGAGGCTTTTGACCTTTAAAAAATAGATAGTTGACACTTTCTCCTGTCACTTTTCCTCGTGAACATGAAAAACTTGTCTCCCTACCATGATTTATTGAACACTAGGGAGTTACAGGGTAATATCTCTTAGCAGATATTGATGTTTCAGAAATGAAATCAAGGACTGACTCTTCTCATCATCTCTTTACTTTGCTGAAGATACACACACATGTTGTACTGGCCCTACTAAATAAGTGGAAAACCCATTTAACCAACTGAACACTAATAGCAACTCTACACTTAGAGCCAGATAGTGTATGCATGAGTCTCTGAGGGAGATTATCAGGTAGTGCTAATGCTGTGCCTTCCTGTCTTCTCCAAAGGGCACGAAGCCATGTTCTCAAATAAATCCCTGCAGGCATGGGAAAAAAATAAAATGCAAATTTCTGCACAGCAGACAGAAGCAAAGGGGATTTATTTCTATTGGTGCTTTAGCACCATGCCAGCAAACCAGATGAAAGTCTGTGGAGAGTTTGGTTGCATCAAATTAATTGTCCATGTAACAGTCTTAAATTGTTCTCTCTAATCTGAAAAAGCACACGATTAGTCTGCAGAATTGGGACTGATAACAACCAGATCTAACAGACGAAGTTACATCATTATAAGAATTGATTTTATAATCAGTACAGTTTGGGGGGATAGATATCTCCTCATACTCCAGCACTAAGGGAGTGTATTTTACTCTTAGTTTATTGCCAGCAATGCTGAAAATGCATGAAGCTTCGTAGGGCCAAACAAGAAGAAGGGTCTTTGGAGGAAATGGAAGCTTTCCACAGAAATCTGGCTCCACACAGGCACCCCAGAAAGATGGGGCTTAGAACTCAGTGCCCTCCAGCCCCTGGGACAGACATTTCTGCTGCACCCAGCTTCAGGTATTACTAAATTTTATATTTGACTATGAAAGCTGCAGGGAAGACAGAAGAATGTGCAAAATAGAAACACCAAAAAGGTGCCTGTCAATGGCACCAGAGTCAATGGGCTCCAGAGGACGTTGAGACCATGCTGGCAGACAAAGATGTGTGTTCAGCTGAGGAAGGGACCTTCTCTTTCCGAGATGCTGATATTCCTAAATTGTAACTCCTTCCATGGAAATGGGCAAGCAACTACTATTGCCACTTTTCTTTTATTACTCCTCTCTTGGCTTTAGTAGATGGCTAATGATGACTAGCTTGACCATTATTAGGAATTAATACCATTATCAGGATGACCTGGGCAGATGAAGAAATTGCATTTGAGACAATCATTCAGGAGAGCAACTGAACGAGGAAGTGTGGCAAATAATTTCTGGGAAAAATCAACAGGCGGACTGTCTTGGACTGGGAGAACATGTGGCTTCCAGAACCCAAAGTCTAGTGACAGCCTTTCCAAACAGATCATCCTGAAGCAGATACTCCCAGATACTTCAGCAGACAGTTTTGAAACGCTTTAAGGAAGCACACATTCACGAGAGGCCTCTGGAGGACAGTTCATTACTAATTCAAATACATAACAGAAACAGGAATATCCAGAATAACAAGTGTCTCAGATAGGCACAGTAAAACATTTTAGCTAAGACAGGAAATTCTTTAAAAATATCATTCTTACTCCTCAATTTTTGCATGAAAAATCCGCCCAGAACACTGAATATTACTCACGAGAGCAAATCATACAGTATATACACCCACTTCAATGAAAATAAATCTCCATGACTTGACCCATCATAAGAAAAATATTAGCATTACCTAATGTTAAGCCCAATTATGAATAGAGACATCATCCAACAGCTGCCAGCACCATGTACTACATCTTTCAAATGTTCTTCTGGAAGGATTTAGCTTTCTCTTACTCAGTGTTGAGTTCTCTCTGTGAAATATTCTTTTCCAGCACAGAGATTTCCTTGTCTCCTCTTTTCTATTTGTATTTATTCTTCCCTTCCATAAAAGCTACTTACTATTCCTATGTTTTGTGTCTAACTGAAGCCTTGACCCTATAAACTCTTACCCTTGAGCTTCAGGCTCAGCTAAGATGGTACTGCATAAATGTTTGTATCATTACATATAGCCTAATCAGGGAAAAGGATATTCTTTTATGCTCCAAAGCTAAATCCAAACCTCTGCCTTGCAACAGACTGCCAGAGAAAAACAAGCACCAAGAAGCTACTAAATCAAAAGCTTTACAAAACAAGTGTGCAACGAGACTTATTTATCTAATTATGATACCATCATGAGCAGAAAAAATTACTGTTAACCCTAAATCTGCAGGTTCTATATTGGAGGATGCAGAGATAACTTGCAAACATGGGAATTACACACAATCCCTAACTCGTTTGCCAAGTGGCAGCAAAGGGGAGCCTGAATCAAAATACCTAGAATCTTATTTTACAAATAACTGAACAGCTGGCCACTATGAAACCCTGGAAAATCATATGCTTCCACTGAGTTACAACCCTTATCAGCAAACACTGCAGGGCTGCACACAGATAAGAAAGTCTTAACAGGGGGAAGGGAAGATGTCATAAAACTTGGACCAAAATTCACTATAATAATATGTTTCTGTGTTTGTGTGTGTATGCACAGAATATCCCAATAAAAGCAATAAAAATAATAAACCCATGGCCACAGGATGGTTCTTACTCACTGAAAGCAGGCAGCAGCTGCCTTTCTGTACATCTCACCCCATTTCCAAGGAGGCTGCTGCCATCACTGCTCTGTAATCCACTCTGGAGAATCATGAAACAAACAAAGGCTTTCTGCTCTTCTGGGGCTTTCACAAGAAAATCCTCAGGCTGGACCCAGCCCTTTGATGGGGAGCCCTCAGGAAGAACCATTCCATAGGAATGAGGCAAAACCCTTGAGAACTCAGAGGCAATTCTTGGCCACTTGGGAACAACCTGCTCCTCCTCCTCAGAGTACTTTGATCTACCTGGGAACCCTTCTCCTCCCCACTATCCTGAGTCATATATAACTAGGGCATACACAGAAGGAAGTTTGACCCAGAGATGATGCAAAAAGCCTTATTGGAATTGGCTCTTCCTTCTTCAACAAGAGAAAAGAAGAATCTTCCTCTCTAGCCACAACACTAAAGGAATCTGAAAAAGAAATGTGGTTTGAATAAAAAAAAATCATGTTTTCCTTAGAAGCTGCTGTTTCTATTCCTTTGCTGAGCAGTATTGCATATACTTATGATATTTTTTTTGTCTGACTTCCTGTATTGACATAAATAAAATGAACTTACAGTGTTTTCACAGCACTCAAGCCTGGCAAAACCTTTTTGTACTTCCAGTAAAACCCTCTGAGAAAATACTACTGATAAGGGGGAAAAACAATTCCTGAAGAGATCCCAAACCACAAAAATTGCCATTTGGAAAAGTCATGCTGATGAAACACACCTAAAAAATAACTAAAGAAAATTAAATACATCACTCTGACAAATATCATTGCTTTAGTTGAGACTGTAAAAGATTTCAGACTCTTCAGCGGAAGGAATGAAAATCCATTGGTTTTAATAGTGGATCTGTATTTACAGTAATATTCTACATTTTAGAGTAGTGCATATTTTCCTGCAATTTTAAATAAGTATTTTCTCTAGAAAGCTCACAGCTCAATACACAGAACACAGAAGTACACAAACTTAAAAGCAATCCTGTGACAGCAAATTAACTCAGATTTAAAAGAATGTTTTTTGCATGTTAAATGCTGAATTAAAACTAAAAAGAAAAATTGTATACTGTTTCTTTTTCCACCAAATGGGAAAAAAAGCCTGCATTTTTGAATTATTTTAATAGCAAAATGAAGGAACAAATATAGAATAATATTATGGAACATGATTAGAATTCCCTCTGAAAGATGCTTTGTCTTGAAATTACTCAAATTTGGACCAGATCTGTGGACAGAAGGGCATTTTTCTTACATGCAGAAAGATACGGCAAACAGAAAACAACCAGGAGCCCCAGCACACACCACGTTCTTCTACACAAAGGTAATAGGGTTGCATTGTACTCTTTCCACCAGTTCCAAGATGGATATGCAGTGTGGCTCTGGCTAAGAGATTCCCCAAGTGGATTCCCCAAGTGATTCCCCTGTGCTCCACATGAATGCCTTTGGTTTCTGTTTGGAAACTGTTTGAGGACAGATTATGCAGCAGCTTAAGTATGTGGGGTTTTAATTTTTGTCTTTGCCCTGGGGCCTGAATTACTGAAATCATGCAATTGGTACTTCAAAATGGCAGAGTCAGGACAGTGGGACCTGTTTAACTTCAGGACCACATAAAGCCCCACATCAGATATTTTGGATTTAGTTTATCCTAATGAATTCAAACATACTTGTATATTTTGATTTTTTTGGTGGTTTTTTTTTGTGTGTGTCTGTTGTTTTCTTTTTTCAACTGGCACACACTTCTAATCAATTTTATAACTTATCTTCAGTTAAGCAAAGGAACCTCTGAGAGCATGCAAGTCCCAAGAAGCCACACAGAGAATACCTATGAGACCTGTTAAAAGAGATTAATGCTACAAAATGACTCCACTTCTGCTCACTTTGTTCTTTGTGTGCTGCTAAAGCAAATTTAAGGACATTTGTCCATGGAAGACTGAGAGGGGCAGAGAAACTCCCCTGGAATTCAGGTTATGACCTGAACTCAGGACACGACTCTCTCCCATCTAGACCTGTGACTCTCTCAGATACATTTTGCCTCATCATTCAAAGAGCCCAGAAGGGTAGCACCAGGATGCATGCATTTGTATCCTCCTCCTAAAGATGTGCAGGTGGAGACCTGTTAGGAGAGCTCATATTTGTCAGTGACATGATTACTTAGGAAGGTGCCAAAGGAGAAGAAGGAAGGCCCCCATTAAACAGGGAGAACGCACTTGATTTTCTTTTAGGTCACATTTAGTTAAAAGTGAGGTAAAAAGACTTTATTCTTCCATTTATCCACAGATGAGGCTCAGCAGAGCCAAAACAATCAAACCTTCCCACAGTGCCCCACAAAGGAGCATGGACACCCTCTGAGACCCCATTTCAAAGTCTGGCCAAAAGAGGCTGCTGCTGCTGACAACCAGCTGTGGCAGCCTTTGCTTGCAATGAATCACCATCTCCTGAGGGCACAGGCTGAGATCACCCTCTCATGGTATGCCAGCCATCAGCCTACCCATGTGAAAATAAAACATTCATCACACACATGCGGGCTGGATATGAACAAATGACCCAGAAATCTGGGGGGTTCCAAGCCCTATTACCCTCTGCCTGAGCCATTCTCCTGTCACATGAAACTTGTTGTGACATATTTTGTGTTGGCTGCCGGGTGGGGGTGGAGAACAACCCAAAGCCTACTTTGTCATTTAGTCCTAACACTATGTATAACTCATTCAACATACAAATAAAAGAAAAAAATTACCATGAAAGAGGAAAATGTGGTAGCAAGGGAAAAACTTCCTTGTTGCATATTAGGTCTTCATTTGAATTCCAGCATATATCTCAATGAATGATATTTTTTAATTTGTTTAACTATGCTAATAGTCACCATGCACTAGTGGTTTTAGCAGTATTTTCTCTTTATATGTATGACTCAAAAATTACCATAGCAACTCGTTTCCTAATTAGCCTTCAGTTACTAACAATCAATACGATTAGACAGGGTCAGCGCTGGAGTAAAAGCTGGAGTAAGCTCTACAGATTTTAAAAAAGGCTACTTAGGGTGAATAACATCAGGAAGAGGAAGAGAGGGCTCCTGGATGGTCTTCCACAAAGACTGGTGGTCTCCCCCAAAGAATGATCATTGCTCTGCCGTTACTCACCCTTCTGTGAACCAAAGGAGCCGTGGCAAATGAGAGCTTTGCCACTTGAGTGCAGAGAGCTTTCAGCCTGCCAACAGATTCACAAAATACAGGGGATGGGATAGAAGCATCCTTATGTGTACAGATAAAAAGATACCTTACTGTCACATCGCTGGGACTGATGTTGACTGCACACCACCAAAATCAAGAACAAATTCGTCCTAGATTTTTATCCATATGAAATCAATCTCCCCGTGTGGGAGAGGTGCCTGAAACCTGGAGACTGTCCAGGTCACAGGAAGGTGCTGCCTCGGAGTTAAATCTGTGAAGTGCTTAGCTGAGATCCCATTAGGAGGCCCTCCCTCTGGAGACTTGAGTGATTGCCCACTGCTGACACAATTCCCCCCTCATTTTTACAGCCTGTTTCAGTCGTTAACATGCTATCTGTTACCCTGAAAGCACAGTGCCTGGCAGCACAGTAGGATGGAAATATAATGTGCTATTCAGAGCTACTCTAGGTCCTGGGAATACAAAACAGGATCCTTGATACTGACAGATGAAGGCTCGAGAAAAGCCACTTCACTTGTTAGTGTGTTTAGGTCTGCTACCAAGAAACACAGGCAAAACCCAGCTTATTTTTAAATAAACAGTTTGTGTTGTCAATTATGCCTGGGCACATGGCTGTCGCAGATGAACTGAAATCCATCTACTTTCCTCTGTAGAAATTCATTGCCTCTTGGCTCTGTCCTCTGATCCTCCCTGGAGGTTGCTCCTCTGCTGCAAATGTGCCTCCAGCCTCAGCTCATAGCAGCGGGTCCCCCAACAGAGGGCCAGGATCAGGGAATGGAGGAGCCAGGATGTGGCACACAGTGAAAATGTAATGACAAAACAGTCTGGACAGCACCTGATGAGAGTGCTTCAAGGCACGAGGTTTGAGGCAAAGTGTCTTGACCTTCCTCTGCACAGGATGTCTCAAAGAAGGATGAAAGGGTTTTAAGCCCAAAAAAGGCAGCTTTTATTAGAATATCAACTAAGATAATCAACTTTAAAGCAGAAAAACCTTACAGGATATTGGAAGAGAACTGGGAAGATTTTATACACTCCCTACCCTGACATCCAGTGCCTTTGGAGGTTTGTAGTTCATAGAATCACAGAATAGCACAGGTTGGAAGGGATTGTTCCAGGTCATCCAGTGCACCAGAGGATGTTCCACCAGAGTACATGCTCCCAGAGGGACATCTACTAGACCAGGTTGCTCAGAGACCAGAACAACCTGACCTTGAATGTTGCCAGGGATGGCTCATCCACCACCTCTCTGGGCAACACATTCCAGTGGTTCAGTACCCAAAAAGTAAAAAGCTTCTTCCTCATACGTAATCTAAATTGACCCTCTTTTAGTTTAAAACCACTACTCCTTGCTCTCTTGCAACAGGTCCTGTTCAAAAGTTTGTCCCCCTCTTTTGTGTGATCCATCTCCAAACATTGAATTAATTCCAGGTTCCTTGATGGCTTGTTCCTAGCAGCAGTAAGCTCTGCTCAGACCTCCTGTAAATCCTGTCCATCACCCCTGGGGCTGCTCCCTGCTCTCCAGGGCAGACCTTGAGTGACACATATTCATCTCTGGCCTCTAACTCTTCTGCCACTTGCAGCCCCTCAAAGCTGCAAAGCCCCTTTTTCTCATAAAGGAAATACCCAATCCCCTTCCTCCAGGGAGCTCTGCTGCTGCCAGCTCTCCTAAAGAACCTCATCTAATTGGAAGCAGAAATAATAAATAAGCACGTTCTTTTCACTGTGTCGTGCTCACCCCTTCTCACAGCACAGATGGGAAAAGCATAAATCTTAAAAATCCAGCACAAGAAGCCTTAAAAATGTGGGGTATAAAGTTGAAAAACAGATCACTATAAAAACCTCATTCCAAATAAAAGATAAGATTGACAAAAGGATTAGACATGTCTAATGAGCACCTTCACTCCATAATTACACTAGAAAGGATAAACATTTCCAGATAAAGATGTAAATCTTTGTGCTCTCGAGCAGAAAAGCGAGACAAAAGTAAACAGTGCTTCCAAATAACAAAAAACTGGTTTAATTCTATCCCCACATGAAATTCTGCATTATTCCTGCTTTTAGTGAAGAAACTTCTAAGCACAAGACAAAATGGAGAGACCATTCTTGGTGTTTGTGCTGAGAGACCCCTTATTTATTATGAGCATTTCTCCTTCTCAGAGGAGGAAGCACCCTATGAGGTGGGCAAAATATATTCTCAGTGTGGATGAACAATCCCACAGTTGTTCCAGAAACCTTCTCTTGAACGTCCTCCTTCAGAAAGTGACATCAGCAGCTCTCAGAAACTCAAAAGCCTGTCCCTGTCCCCAGCTCCCAGTCTTCTGCTGACTACTCTGGAAAACTTACAGACACCAAGTGCTCTCCAGCTTTCTGCATTTCTCTCACAACCACCTGTAATTTCCATCTGTGGTGCTGGCTCCCCAAACATTCAAAATATTTTCTGGCTTAGTACCTGTCTACCATTCTAAATCCTAGCAATTTAAATGTTTCCCAGACTGCTCCCCATGTATATACCAGCACACATGCATGTATTTAAGTAAATATGTTCTGCCATGTGGTGAGTAGTTTAGTCACAAAAGGTATACCAGGCTTACTTATTTTTAAAGAATCACACACATATATGGAAGTCTTCATCCAAACCAGGTTCTTGCTCTAGAAATCAAAACAAATATTCACAGTATTTTGTGAGCAAATTGTTCTTGGCTTGGTCACAAAACAAACAATGGGCAAAATGAATTCCTGGTCTTACACCTGAGATAAATTAGGGCCAGCAGAGCCTTTGATAGAGAAATCAAAATGCAGCTCACTAATAATGATAAAATGCTCAGTTGCCTCTCCACTGAGCAAAGGAGCCATCAAACTAATGATTAAATCCACATCAATCATTTGGCATAATAAAAATAAAGGCTGTGCAATATAATGTTGTCAGAGAATCAACATCTCCTGCTTAGAAAATAAATGTCTTGACTTCATCTCAACATTTGTTTTCCATAAATGCTGAGGGTTATATCAGCATTTGTATAGCAATGGGAAACACTCCTTCAGTGCAACATGTCAATTCCACTAGCATTATTCCTAAAATAAACAGAAAAACTGGATAAAATTAATATGGGAAGGTGTTCCTGAAATCCTCCTGAAATTGAATTGCCATTTCCAATCTGGTGCCAGATTTCTTCTTTCTACAAACAATATTTAGTAGTGGCAACAATAAATATCGAGGCAAATCCCATTTAGAGCAAATTGGGCACAATTTCAAGGGGGTCACACCTTTAACTCGCTGGTAAGGTGACAATACACTCAAAGAGATTAGTAGAAAAAAATCCTATAAACCCCTTTATTTATAGTTAGAAAATAGCTATTTTTTCCTTAAAAAACCTTAGTTTTGTATTTACAGTTTGTTTTCAAGTCAGTACATTTTAATTCTGAATTCTATTGAGAAATTTGGGAGTTAATATGTAACTAACACACAAAAGGGAATATTTTTTGCAAATTATTTAGGGATATTAGAATTAAAATACTGGTTTTATCAAGAAAAAGATAATTATTTAATTCAGGACAATATTCTGACATATCACATGAGAAAAACCATGTATTGTGCCATGTATGAGTGATGAATTATATTTAAAAATGTAAAATGTAAATAGAACCAGCAATTCTGAGTTCTTAGTTCTGTGGTATATGTAAATAAATTTAATAAATATACCACTCAGCCACCTTAAGATTATTTTATGTTAATAGTAAATATGTTTTTTTTTAATATTTACAAAGTCACTTAGATGGTCATTTATTCTACCTTGAAAGCACATGAATCTCATAATAAAATACAACTTGAAACTTTATTTCCAAATAGAGTGAATCATCTGGAGGAAAGAGATGAAAACTGAAGAAGTGACAGATTTTGGGGAAAATGTTTTGATTTTTCCAGCATCCATCCTTCCTTCTTGGAACAAAAGAACCCACCCAAAAGCACCTGAGATGAATGTCAAAAAGCTGGCCAGAAAGCAGACATAGCAGCCTCCTCAGCATGCAGTGACCATAGCCACGGGAGAAAAGAAGAAAGATTATGGGATTAATTCTGCACCACAGGCGACCATCAGTTCTGAGGCTCCTTGCTAGGTTTGCCAGCCACAATAATCAGCTTCATGCCTCTAATGCAAGGACCTGGACTGGGGCTACCTTGCAAAACTTAATGATCCAGAGGAAGGAAATATCTCTGTGCGATGCTGAACCTCCAAGCCTGCCTGTCACAGCTTCTTGTTCTAGTGGTGGCAGGGGAAGCCCAGCAAACTGTCTAAGAGCAGGGCAAGACAATTGAGAAATAATCTTATTAATTGATAAAAAAATCTTGATAATTCACAACATTTTCAATTGCAGAGGTGTTTTTTTGTTGGTTTTTTTTTTTTTTTCTGGCCACTGGGCTGAGACCCTCTTTAAGAACTGTGCATTTCACCCTCAAATCTCATTTTGGATGAATGAGGCTACTTGAGAACCTACATTTATATATGCAAAAAGGCTATCTTAATTTAGCATGCAGTAAGTTTTATCTGTTTTGTTAGCATGGAGGAAGGCAAAAGAACACTGGATCAAAGTTTCCTCCTAAAACAGAGGGGGAACTCACCGAAGCATTTGCCCACGTTTCATGTTTTATGAATTCAGGTAATCTGAACAGTATGTCACTGGGGAGAGGCACTAAAGCATTTAGCATACATTCAGACAAGTTGGATCCCTTTTTTTTTCCTTTCTCTCTGTTTAGACAGCTGTAAAACAGGGACCTGAAATGATGTGCAAGATGATTCCCCCATTAAATACTTCAGTCTTTAATGCTGGCTTCACACCAGTGTAGTTAACAAATAAAGATTCTGCTAACAGTTCATTACCACAAATCTCATTCTTGCTCAACAAAAGCAAGTAACGACAAAATGTATTTTCTTTTTAAATGTATTTTCTTTCTAAACTTATTTTATCAAAGAAAGCAAGAATCAAGATAGTAAACCACATAGAAAGAATTACAGAATACTTCTTTCTTGTGCTCTGATGTGTTTCAATTAAAATATGCAAATATTAATGTGTTTTTCTGGGACTTTTTGAATAGAAAATTTAGGAAATGTTGATATGGACACTATTAATTGATTTTACATTTCCTAGCTTCTTTTTCTAAGGGTTTTTACTTTATTTGTAATTTTGTTCCACCCAAGCATTAGCAAAAGACTATCAGCATCAGACTATCTTTTCCTGAAATGTAGCAAAACTGTAATTAAATCTCTGCTCTTTGACATTGGCCGTAACTGACACGGATAATAAATTTCTCCTTCGTTTTTTGTAATTGTGCAAGGGATGACAACAGTAACTGCAAGTGGAAGATCTCTTCCACAGATAAGCTTTGGCAGGGAAAAGTGATGATCACACCAAGTGATGATGCAGCAAAAGGTTTATAGATTATAATAAAGCCACCCAGTCTTTGTTCATTGCTTATTGTGTTTATAACGCAAGGCATAGCTTCTGCAGGCGTGAAATAAACTGAATTTAGGACACCAGGCTACCAAGCTTCCTATATTTTCACACCAAACACCAAAGCTTGCTGTCCAGGGGGTGATGTTTCCAAAGGCTGCAGGAGGGTCAGCTGAAGCAATGGCACTGCCTGGAGAAGGAGAAGTACCCCAGCAGCTCAGGGAGAGCCAGCGGCACGAGGCACTGCTCCGCCCAGCTCCTCCAGCACTATGGGACACAGGACCCCTGGGAGAAACTCCTGTGGCTGCTTGCCTTTCACATCCCCTTTGTGGGAACCCATCTCAAAGGGCAGAGGGGGCAAAAGAGGATTGACGCGCCCTGGCTGCGGTCGGGCTGTGAAATGCGCGTCTGGCAGAGGACAAGCTTTCTTATGTGATTTTGCTGCTGAATGCAGGCCTGAAGTGCCACCAACCCCTCCACTGGGGAAAAGCCCGGTTCCAACTTGCTGATCACCATCAAACACAGTCTGTCAGCTGGGCTGGGGTCGTTTGGGACTTGCAAGTCCAGCTGCAGGAGCTAGGAAGCCTCCCGTGATTGCTCCCTGCTGGACCACCAGCCTGCTGACTTGTCCAGGGCTGCAGGGAAAGCCCCACATCACAGTAATGGCCCCATTCAAACATTTATTCTTTGGGATAAGAGCCTGAATTTTGAATTCCTTTGCCTATGTTGGTTACTTGCCTTAATGTTTCGGAACAGTAGTCCTCTGTTCCCTGAGAGAAAATGCATAGACTAATTTAAATGCATTAAGTAGCATACTTATTTTCACAGCCTGCCCTTAAGAAGCGGAAAGTTACACAGAAGTTCCTATAATGTAAATTAGAATTTAATATCCATGGAGTTGCACCTTGAGAATATATCCTGAAGTATTTGCTACTGAAGGATGACTTTTACCTTATTCAGTATGTATTTTGGTACACCAAATGATCGGTGTACCACTTTCACCTTAGGGATGTAAATAAACACTTTTATAAGCATACACTATTTAACTTATATTTCACAGAAGATCCTAAAAATCCATATTTTTCTGCTTGCAAAAAAATAAATAGCAGGTTAATCCAAATAATGCAATGAAAGGTAGAAAGCAACTCCTGCCTAGATACAATTTCCAAATGCTTTGGCTACACTGAATTATAACCATTTTCTCAAAATAGCTTTAATGAACTTATTTAAGCCCAGTTTTTTGCATATCAAATGAGGCAGCACACAATAAAAGAAAAACTGGGGAAGCTGTGAAATGCTGAACAGCTTTCTTGGTAGCAGAAGACACAGACTGCTTGTCCCTAGGTGATCCTGTGATTCTTGCCTCCCCCCGTTCCCTCCCATGTCTTTGGGCTCTACGCTGAGAAGTGTCACGGAGTCACCTGCAGGAGCTTAATGAAGCTGATTTTAGGAGCACATGGGATGGTTTAACCATTTACTAGCCCAGGCAGCCTGATGGCTACTGCTGAAGAAGGTCTGGATGGTAAATGCATCAATTTGCCAGGTTGCTATAACTTGCTTAAGAAAGTGAAGTCTTCACATTCTGCCAAATTTTCTAGGTGAGACTTGGCAATCAAGCCAAGAATTCTGATCCTTCCCCAGCCACAGAGAGACACTCCTTGGTTCAAAATTCTGTCTTCTGGTCTCTGTTGTCTACAAGTAACTTGTCTGAGTTTAGACAAAACATAAAAGGTAACTCAGTGTGATCTAATTGAGTCAAAGGAAAGTGTGACTTGCCTTTCAGCCTACAGGGGCAAACAGGAGAGATTTTAGCATCATCCATCAAGTTGGTTGTCGTTTATAAAACAAACTGGTGCTTGTGTATCTAGGTCACAGAGCAGCAGCATTTGTCCTTAGGAACTATCACTAAATCCACAGTTTCAACAAAGAGAAACCCAGAAAATCTTGAATGCACTAAGTAATTGAGTAAATACATGATTCAGGGCTATTTTTCTCTACAAATTCGTGAGGAAGCAGTAGATAGCTGCTGTCTTCCATCGACAGAAAACTTCTGTTTCCAACACTAAAAGCTTTAGCTTTCCATGATCTTCAGAGCTCATTAAGGGTTTAGCTCATCAAGCTCTGTTATACGTACCATGGTTCATGCTCTTAAAATGTGTCTTTGCCAACATCTGTTAAAGAAATGCCTCCCTCCAATTACTCCAAAATAAAAACAGGGCCAGTAACGGCTTTTTTCCCTCTGTGACATCTTGTAGTTCAAGAAGTACTTCATCCTCACGATCCAGTTTCCTTAGGCTGCACACAGGTTGGGTTTGAGAGCAAATGATGAACCAAAGCATTATGTTTTAGCTTAAACCCTTCAAAAAGAACAAATAACTGATGATGAATTTTCAAGGGGATTGTGCCTCAGGGTGCAGACATGAAGCCTTCTTTGCTTGCACAGGGTAACACAATCAGACCAAACTTCATATAAATATGATGCCCAAATCAGGCCTTGTTAGATCAAGAATCACAAATCTACTTTTCCCCCTTGTAGAAAAAGCAGGAAACTCAACAACAGAAGAAGAGAGACAATGTTGCTTCTGACTGTCTCTACTCCAAATTAAGCTCTTTCTGTGCAGGTTGAGGATGACATAGCTGCTGCTGAGCATATCAGGTTGATTTTGCCAGGTGTGTGCCTGCATGGGACTGCTTTTTAATTTAGTAACTGGAGGGTTAATTAGTTCTGTGAGTGTAAACAAGTTGGTTAAGCAGAAGTCCAGAAGAACTGCCACGTTCCAGTTGACTAAGACCTAGGAGTAGACTAAACATGTAGCAAAAATAACCAATCTGCTTTCCTGAACACCTAGTTGCTAAATTAACATGAAGCCAGAGTTGTGCAGAAGTCAGAGAGCTGCTGGCAACAAGGTGTCAAGGCTGTTCCTCAGACTGTGGGATTCTGAAAGGGTTTTCTGTAGGAAAATTCAAGTTGCACGTTTGGTAAGAAAGGTCTCTGATAATTAGGGCCTGTAAGTTTATTTCATGACTTTAAACATTTTATTTAAGATGAA
>WAAG01079432.1:9858-20120 GCA_013390105.1 Tichodroma muraria
CTTTCCTTTCCTTTCCTTTCCTTTCCTTTCCTTTCCTTTCCTTTCCTTTCCTTTCCTTTCCTTTCCTTTCCTTTCCTCCCCAGCAGCCAAACAAACACAATCAGTTTCACACAAGCCCTAATCACTGATCCAGCTGATGAATTCCAAATCTTTCCTTGGAGATGGGGGAGCTGTTGAGAGCCCAAAATTGAGTTGTACTCTATAATTGTGATTCCAAGCTTTATCCATGCCCAGTTCTGGCCAATATTACAGTAATTGTCTCAGGAACTGAGGATTTCTGGCTGGTAATGGGAGCAGGGAAGGATAAAACCATCCAGTCTTCTCCAGGCCAGGTAATTTGCAAAGAGATCCTTGGAAATGTCGCCATCACGAACTGGGAAAGGGCTGAGTTCAGACTCAGCCAAGAGGCAACTTCTCCCACCATGGACCAACATGTTTGGAATTTTCTCAAAAGCCAGAGAATTCCTGGACCCCCCTGTTCAGACTCCTACCTGTGAACTAAAGAGAACATGAGGAGAGCTGGAATTTAGTGGCCAGCTAGATCACACTTTATGGGAAATACTTGATGGGTTGGAATGAAAACCTGCATGTATTCCAATCCAAAAATCACATTACACACATAAATCTATTACACGTAATAAATTCCTTCATCACTGCCAACTGAGGTCATATTTCTACCAGATCCCCATATTTTTTTAGCTGGGAGCAGATAGGACATAATGAAATATTATGGATTTTAATGGCTTTATGCCAAAGAGCTCAGAGTTAAGTGGCTGATAAGAAACAGCCATTGAATTAGGTATCCTAGAGCAATAAATCTGTAAGAGCTGGGGGAGGCGGATTCTTGGCAGCAGTGCCCAACTCAGTGTTGGGGTCTTGCTGCTGGTATTTTACTTCCTTTGTAAAATAAGTTTCACAAGTGGATTTAGGTAAAAAAATGACAATAGGGTGCAGGCACTTTTCAGGAGAGAAAGACAAATATGTGGGTGTTGGTTCAACGCTAGTTCATTTCACATCAAGTATTGGGAACCCTGTGCTTTAAAAGCCACTTCCTTGATTTGGAGTTGATATTGAGTGACAGAACTCCTGTTTGTCACCCGGGACACCTAATTATCAAGGTATTGAAGTTCTGAGTTGAATTAATTGTCCCTGGATCCCTGGAAATGTTCATGGCCAGGCTGGAAGGGGCTTGGAGCACCTTGGTCCATGGAAGGTGCCCCTGCCCATTGCAGGGGTGGAACTGAATGGGCTTTGGGGTCTTTTCCAACCCAAACCATTATGTGATTTTATGATTTTTCTTAATGTTTGGACAAGAAAATGTGCTTTAGAGTGTCCTGTCTTTCCCAATGAGCACATCAAATCACAGGCTTACATGCCAAATGTTTTCCTTTCTTTTTCCTCTCTCTGTCTCAGTCATTGTGCAACAATTATGTAGATTTGCTCTGAAAACCAAGGGCAGGGGTGCTATTGGCTGGTATCAGCATTCCAAGTTCCCTTAGGCTGTGTGTGGAAAGGATTCAAGGTGTTGATCTAGACTGGGAGGAGTGGAGATGTTTCCAAGGGGAGAGGTTTAATCAGAATTGATGGGTGGGGATGGACTCTAGGAAAGGGTTTCTCACTTAGAACCATAAAAAGGGATCTGTTGCCATGTACAGGAAACTTTTGCCTCTCCGGTCTTTGGGTGCAAGGCCAGCTTAGTTCTGAGTTTTCCACACCTGTACCAGTGCCTGACAGGAGCTGGTGGAGTCCCCACCCCTGGAGGTGTGCAGGGAAGGGCTGGACATGGCACTCAGTGCTCTGGGCTGGGGACAAGGTGGGGATCAATCACAGACTGGACTCGATGGTCTTGGAGGGCTTTCCCAACCTCAGTGATCCTGTGATCTGGGAAATGGCTATTTTAAGATGATGTTGCCACTCACCTGCCTTTGTTCATATGATCCAACATGGGAGTAAATAAATGCATGAGGGGTTCTACGTCAGGAATGATTTCTCTGTGAGCCTGTCAGTGTCAGAAGAGGTTTTCAGGCTTTCAGAAAGTACAGTGTTACAGCTGTGGCACCATGCCTAGGCTCTTTGTGCCACATGGATCCTTGGACCATCCAGCATCTCTCTGAGCTGAGGACAGCCAAATTCCCTCTATTTTACACCGAATCACAGTTCAGACCTCATATCCCCAGTGTGAGGGTGCAGATACAACCGACTGCATGTGGAGTGAAGGTGATTTAACCACTAGGACTGATCCACTACATGGGAAATTGCTTTAATATAGTGGAGATCACAAAATTCCTCATCATGGTATTTTGCCATGGAAACCACGGGGAATCAAAGGAAGAGGATGTCATTTGCCATCTTTAAACATGATTCTTTCTAATATAGAAAGATGCTTTGGCAGTCATGAAAACTGAACTTAGAGAAGCCCTAAAAGACAAACTCAAAACCTCCCAGAGGTTGTTGTTTGCGTGTTCCATCAAATTCAGAATAATGGTGTGTGCCTAAGAAAAGCCATGCTTTGCTCTTTGCCATCCAGGAAGGACACAGAGGACACACAGCTGGGACCAAAGAGGGTTGGGCTGATTTTTTCCCACACTTCTCAGGCGACCTTCATCAAACTCACATTCATTTCTGAGCAGTGATTGGAGTTCCTCATGTGGAAGATGTTTTTGGTGGGATGGGATGGATTATCCTCACCTCTACAGACACAGAATAAATGTAATTAGCTAGTTTTCCCTTTCCTCAGCCCTCACAACCTGTTTTCCTGATTTCTGGCTTAATCCTGAGAGAGATCCAGTGGAATTCAGTACAAACAACTTCTGCTTCTCAGAACAGCCCAGGGCATCAGACCCCTTGCTTTTAAATGAAAATGGTTAATCCATAAAGAAAGAGGAACAAATATAGCCAAGACCTGTCATTTCGAGTCGTAGGTTTGGCCTTTATCAGCGGTGTGAGCACTGGGTGTAAATCAGTTTAAGGGGGTGAGTGGCCAGACTGGCCCTGTGGACATGGAAAAGCTCGCTGACCTCTTGTCAAGACCTGTTTTCCCTGCCTGATACTCACGAGCATCAAATAATGTGTCTTTGATGTGAACGGTTATTGTTCACTTGTGGTTGCCTGCCAGGCTTTTCTGCAGCACAGAGGAAGGCTCGTGCTTTGCTCTGAGCATTAAAGATGTTTGGTGGAGGATATCCCAGCAACAATCAACATATCTATGTTTGTGTGTCGGGTTGTACGCTCCTGTAAATGCAGGGATCATTCCACACTTGTGGATTGTGACAAAAGGACTGCAGTGTGGCTGTGATTTCGTGGTTGTCACCTCCATGTGTCAGTCCTGCCTCCAAAGGACCATCCGTGCACCCGGCTCCTGCAGTGGTGGAGGTTTTGGGGTCAGTTATGTTGGATTTGGTACTGGTTCTTCTGCTGGCACAGATGTTCTCCTCAGAACTCCCATTCACTTGGAGATGTCTGTGCCCACTACAAGGACTAAATGGCCTTTAAAGGTCCCTTCCAACCCAAATATTCCTATGATCCTCTGATTTTAAGAGTGATTTGGTCTGTCTGGTTAACCTTTCAAAGTATGAGGTCGTTTGCTTAACTCGAAGCAAGAACTTCCCCAGCTCACAATTTCCTTCTTAGTTTTTCTTCTCTTTAGTGTCTTCTCCAGGACTGTGAGGAATAAATTAAAATACCAGGGAGAACACCTCAGACGCAATGTCTTCACGATGGTTTTATTGCTTGTTTTCAGCAGTGTCAACCACAGAGAAGAAACCCCTCTGAAGCAAGGGGGTGTACCAAATACAAAGGAAAAGACAAGGAAAAAAAAAATAAAATAGCCATTTCATTGCATATATACAGAGTCAGACCAAAAATAAATAACATCAGGCAAAAGGCCATGAAACAAGGCAGAGATGTCACCTGTGCTGAGCAAGCAGGCCTGTTCTCGCTGGCATGGAGGATGCATCACAAGCACCTGGTACAGAAAAGTCCACAGAGACAGAGATTCTCTGCTCACAGCCAGTCCCCATCACCCTCTGCTCTCAAAGCCTATTTACAGGAGGGCAGAGCAGAGGTTTTACAGCTTGAGTGAGAAGGATCAGTTGGCACCAGCTGCTGACCCACAGCTTGAGGTGTTTGAAACAGGCTCTGAAAAATGCACTTTCGAGTTCAAAAACGCCTTTTCGAACTTGATGTATCATTTTCATCATCATCATCTGAGTATCAAAAATGTGGTTTATTTATTATTATTTTTTTAAATGTGCTCTTTCAGATCTCCTCTAGGTACAAATGTACAATATCCACAAAACTTGGGTATACAACACTGGTGCTCTGCTGCTGCCAATGTGCATGTCCTCAGGGTCCTGGCCCTCAGAACACAAGTGGGCATTATTTTCCTTACAGGCCTGTAGCCTCCAGTCCCAATGTTTGTCTTCTCCCCTGTGATTTCACAGTGTCCTAGAAATAACCAGAATTTCAAACCCAGGGCTCTTCAGGACATAGCACAACATCATGCAAGTTGGGGGTATTCAGGAAGAGGTGGAAAAGATGGTCCATGCTCCCAAGAATCTCCTGATTAAAAGCCATGGTTTACATCTGCACAGGTCTCCAGGGGAAATAACAAGGTCAGTCACTGTAATTTACCTCATCAGACTGATACGCAAATGCTGGGTTTGGAAAAGGGATGAAAAGCTGACTGATTGAAAGGAAATGGATTGAAATCCACATTTTGGGACATCTGACTCCACTGTGCCTGTCTGGGACTTGAATCTTTTCCTTATTACAGCAGTTCAGTGCCTGAATGTTGCCAGCAGAGTCCTTCTGGATGGATGTGGGTGTGTGTGACCCCCTGCTCTCCGAGGTTCATCTCCAGTGTAGCAGCTTTGTGGTGCTGGCCCCGTCACCACCGGGGTGGGAGAAGTGCAAATTTGCATTGTGAGCCAGGGAATTCAGGATTGCAATCCCTGTCCCCAGGAGTTTAGCACGTTCATGGGTGCAGAGATGCCACGGGGGGAAGCACAAGGCTGGGAGGGAACCTGGGCTGTGCCAAACACCCAACCTGAAAGCAGGGGCTGGGATGCAGCAGGAGTGTTTTATGTGGGCTTTCCTGTTACAGCAGGATTCACCTTCCAGAGGAGGGACATTGCTTCTGATCCACCTGTGTTTCCACAGGCCATTTATCAAAACAAGATGTGCCTGTGTGGTCAGAATAAAATAAGCTTCGTGAAGACACACATTGACTTTTCCCAGTTTGAGAGATTCCCTCTTAGCCCGAAATTATTTCATATTTCCTTTCCCTATATTTCCTTTCCCCTTGTTTTTAAACCCTGGGGTGAAGTTGGAAGGAATGGAAACAAAAGAATCCCACCAAAGCCCTTTAATCCCTGCTGTGGAGCCAAGTGGTGTTCACTCACTCCTGAGCTTTCTTTGGAACTTCATTTTGCTTTTGAAATACTACCATCAATCTTTCGTTAACCAGCAGGTGCATTTCTCTCTGAAAGCATTTCCACCAGATTGGAGCAGAGATTTGGGTTTAATCCCTCTGCCCACAGAGCCCTGTGGCACAGACATGACCCTCATTGCTTTTGAGATAAATGGGAACCCAGTGGGATATAGAGAAAGAGGGGAATCTGATAATTAATTCACGTATAAAATAGCTTTTCTCTGGCAACACCTTCCTGGAGAAAAATATAACTTATTTCCTAGCAAAATCACCCCAAACAAACCAAAAATAAAACAAAATACTCAGATTTTTCATCTTCTGGCCACAACTGCAGTAATGCTGCTGCTGCTGCACACATAACTCTGATCTCAAAAACTTGTTTGATTTTAATGCCCCTAAAATTCTGCAACAGAATTTCTTTTCTAAACCCTAAACCTGGACATATTCTCATTTCTCACTGTTTGTGTAAGGGTCACAAAGCAACACAGGTCCCAGCTGAACAGAAATATCTACAGTCTAATGTTAGCATTGAGCCTGGTACCTCCAGACCTTGAGGCAATAATTTATTGTTTATATTTTAATTGTTCTATACTTATTAAAATTTTTTAATAATTCAATCACTGAAGCATAGAACAAGAGGGGCTTACTCTATCCCTGATGTAAAAGGGAGCAAACAGCTCCAGAATGAAGAGAAAGGAATTATTTTGAAGGCAAATCCCAGTTTAATGCTGGTGTAATTCAGGAGTCACTGCAGTGAACTGATTGGTGCAAGCAGGATCAGAATTTGGCTTTATTTCCATAAAGAGTTTTGGAGCCCAAATTCATGACCCTCAAACATATCTGCACCTTTTAATAGAGGCAGAAGAAGTTTTAATACCTTTTAAGAGGCACACCTCTGACCTTATTGTGCAGCACGTGGACGCAGCTGCCCTGCTGGAGTCAGTTCCGTGTCACTCTGGGGCCAGGGGGTCAGGCTGGAGCTGGGGGAGCAGCAAAAGTGCTCTGAGCTCTTTTGTGTGCTCTGTGTGGGGCCAGGACAGCTCGCTGCACGCCGTCATCTGCAGTGAAGCCCTTGAATTCCATTTTATTGATGAGCTGGATGGAAAACAGAGCACACAAGGCCAAGTCATGCAGCCAAATTCCTGCACTAAGCCAGTTAAATAGGGCCCAGTCCCAATGTCATCATTCACTCGGTTGCTCACGTCCCCAGGGTGAAAAGCTCTGATTTCACCCCCAGCTCCTCTGTTTTCCTGGAACACGAGGCCCAGGCAGCTGGGCTGGCAGCTCTGCAGCGCTGGCATTGCCATGCCTGTCACAGCAGGTACATTCAGCACGTTCATTTAATCCCTCCAACGCCCTTGACAGCAGAAAGGCGAAGTGGCTGGATGTTCAGTAATGAAATAATTGTGAGTAGGGTGCCTGGGGGCACGGTTCTGGCATGCTGGTGTACTCCTCACATTTTGAAGGAGCCCCTCAGCTTAGGAAACATCCCATCCTCAGGCTCCGTGCAGAATAGCCTGGTGGAGAATCTGACAGGCTGCAGAGGAGCCTGTGGTGAGGGTAAATAACCAGCTGGGGTTTTTCCCTGTCACATCTCCAAAACGCAAACCTTTCCTGGCTGTCTTTGGCATATGGCTGGTGCTGGCACGGGTTAGCACGGGGCTGGAACACAAGAGAATCTGGCAAACACACAGCAGAAAGCCCTGCAAATGGAGAGGAAAGGGAGCACAGGGAGAGGAAAGGGAAGGTGAGGGCCAGAGGGAAAATGCTCAATGTGTCTCAGTGCTGACAGGCACTCTCAGATGGCTGACAGGCCTTCCCCCCAGCAAGGCTGCCTGGAACAGATGGGAAGGGATTCCCTCACATCCCACAAAGGAGGCTGCTGGCAGTGGTGCTGCACTTTTGCTTTGCAGCTCTGTGCTCCAGCTCCTCTGCTGCTCATCTGGGACCTGAAATTCCAGTTCACACATCAGGCATCTCAGTGGATGCATTCCCAAGACTGGGCAGTGCCTCCTCTGCAGCCCATCAGTTTTGTTGGGTATGAATATTTACCATCACAGGTGAACAGGGGCAATGGCTTTGCAGCCTGATGAATCCAAGATTTCCCAGATTGACGTTGCTTCAAAACTCTGAATCGGTGAGACAAAGCATTTTACACCAAGAGGAACAACTTGGAAGCTGAGACAGAATTTTCCCTTGCTTCTTCTGGGCTTCCTTGAAGTTAGTCATTCACCTGGAAAAATGCAGGTCAAATCCTTGCTTTGAACCAGGCACAGGAGAAGAACTGGTGGTACTGGTGGGATTTCTCTGGTATTTCCTGGGTGAGTCCTAATCCAGGTCAGAAAATGCTCAGCAGAGTAACACAAGCACCAATCAAAGAGAATCACAGAATATCCTGAGTTAGAAGGGACCCACAAGGATCATCGAGTCCAACTCCTGGTCCTGCACAGGACAACACCAAAAATCACTCCAAGGTCCTGAGAGCATTGTCCAAACTCTTCCTGAACTCTGACCATGACCACTTAAAAGGTTCTTGCCCCTGAGAACCTTGTGGATTTCAATGGGATATTTTTTGAGGGGTGTCAAGGCATGAGGGCTTCAGTGCAAGAAAAGTGGGGAAATTTTGAGCATCCTCTTGTTTTCTCTGCATTTTGGGAAACAGGGGTCTCAGAGAATCAGGGTCCGAGTTGGTTCCTCACTGTTGATGAGGGCTCAGTGCAAAGTAGCCATAACAAAGCCAGCTTACACCTGGCCAGCCTGGGCTCACCAGCACTGGAATTCCAGGAATTTTCACATCTTCCTATCCTCTTAGGACCTACAGGCTGGGTAGCCATGGCTACACTGTGACAGGGTCTGAGCAGGCTCACTGCAAACTCAGGACTGCAAGTCTGCCCTTGGTGCACCAGAGTTTCTCATGCCCCTGTACTGACCCCAGCCCCCCCTGCTGTTCTCAGTCCCACACCTGGAGAAATACTTTGGAAGCATCCAGCTCAAATGATAACAGGCTCTGGGAATGGTTATGGAATGGAACACTGCCCTGTCAGGACTCAGAAAGGAACTGGATCTGCAAGTCTTCTCCTGGGCTCAGCGTGGTTTGTTGGCAACCTTTGCTAAAGGCAAACAGCCTCCAACCCTGCCAGGCTGCAGGTGCTTCCCTCCAGTGAGGGAATTTCTGTATTTCACTGTCGAGAAATGAAACTGGTAAGTTGAGATCTCTGAACTCTAGAAGAGGAGCCCACCTCCTGTCTTGGGTTTCAGTGCAGGATGTCCCCAGCAGTGTGTATTCTATCAGCAGCTGCTGAAAACAGGGGTGGGGTGATCCTCTGTCCATGGGCCAGTTGTTAAAAACCAGCTGGGGNCCCGACCCACAGGGGGTCAGGTTGTGTTCAGACTTTGTCAGGGGTTTTGTTGTTTGTATTACTGAATTTTTATTTTAATTCTCCTAATAAGGAACTGTTATTCCTATTCCCGTATCTTTGCCTGAGAGCCCCCCTTAAATTTCAAAATTATAATAATTTGGAGGGAGGGGGTTTACATTCCCCATTCCAAGGGAGGCTCCTGCCTTCCTTAGCAGACACCTGTCATTCAAACCCAGACATTTCCCTCTGCGGGTGCCTGTGTTGGTGACCCAGACATTCCCTCACGAGGACATGTTATTTAGGAGGATGGCAGCAGCCCAGTTACTGAGGGCACACATGAGCTGGGCAGGGATTTCCCACCCTCAGCATAAAACTTTTTCAACCCCACTGGATGCGGTTGAGTGGGACACAAACATGAGCATCTGTATCCATGTATTTTCTGTCTTATGACTGAGTTTGGGTTGCCTCAAATGAGCAGGACTGGGCTTTAATATTTCTCCTTTGCCTCCCCACCATGAAAACAAAAATTAATAAAAACCCTACTCCCTTGGTTTTAGTGGGAACCAAGGGCATTCTTCAAGTAGGAATTGCCCCTATATGGAAACTAACAGGCCTTCAGCAAAGAGGTAAAATGCAAACACGCATCTTAAATATCTAACAATGCCTTCATATAGGATGAAAGCCCCCCACAAAAGCTGAAGAAGAAATCCATTTAACAGCTCCTTTACTCCTTCCTCCCTCCTGAAGTGCCAGTTATCATCTCTTAGTTATCCTTTCTATCACCTCTACCAAGTTGCTGAGACAACCTTGTTCCACTGAAAACTGTTTTACCTGCTGCTGTGACGCTGATTTTTTTTCATCTGGAGAGTGGCTCCTTATGGCAGTTCTGATTCAATTAAGGATTACAGGGCCCTATATTCCCCTTTCCTGACAGTGTGTGCGAAGCAAGTGCAAATGAATTACAGCCCAATTATTTTCCCCTGATCTCTAATGATCCCGGGTGCATCCATGCACCGAGATCTATGGGAGAACTTAAAGAAAATGGAAAAAAACACAGCCGTGCTCTGCTTTTGGCATCTGGCCCTGGTTTTTATACATGCAAATCGAGTTTCCTGTTCACGGAACACAACCAAGCAAAACACCAACACAGTGCAGAGAAGGGTGTCCTAACGCTGGTCCTTCTCAGTGATGTGCTCTTCCACAGGGCACCCAAGGGTGCCTGGAAAGCTTCTGCTCCCAAGGACAGTGGGGAATCAGCAGAACACACTGGGGCATCCTCCGAGGGGCTTTCCTGGTGCTGCAGCTTCATCTCCACCTGTGTAAAACATGGGGGGGCCATGTAGTGGCCTCTGCTCATGTTCCTCCTGTCCCTTCTCCCCATGTCCCCAGCACCATCTTTGGTGCTGTATCATCACCTCCTATCCACAGGAATTTTGGCACATTCATATGTTTGGTTTTTTTTTTTTTTTTTT
>WAAG01079432.1:20157-44789 GCA_013390105.1 Tichodroma muraria
TGTTTTGTTTTGTTTTATTTTCCCTGCTTCCTGCTTCCTGCCTCTGTCTCTCCTTTACTGGCTCATTTAAAAAAAAAAAAATAAGTGCATTTTGTCTGTTTCAGAGATGCCAGTTCTGGTAAAGCCACCGAGGACTGAGGCTCTCCCTCCTTTACCCCCAGTACTTCATTATTTATGACACATCAGCATCTCCCAGGCTGTCCTCAAGCAACTTGGACAATTCCTCAGGGTTATCAACCCCTGAGGGCTTGAAACTGAAGAGTGGAAGGCCTGAAAAGAGGCAGAGCAAAAGCATCTCTCTGCCTCTTGACTCATCCAAGAGTGGCATTCTGGGTGCCAGCGGCTTTTCCAGTTGTGTGTCCTCTGTCGGCTCATGTGGAGCAGGTCATTTCACAGGCATTTCTCATGGGATCACTGACTCCCGGGGATCCTCGTGTCTCAGTTTTGGGTGCTCAGTGCCTGGGCAGCCTCTCCCCGTCACACCAGAGAGAACTCGGCCTGGAAGCCGGAGCAGCGGCGCGTCTTTGGCGAGCACTTGGTCAGCATGGAGATCTGGGTGCTGAAGTTGGTGCCGTTGCTGCCCAGGGAAGGGTGGTGGTACTTCATGTCCGAGCCCAGGAACCGCTCCAGGTGCCACCGGCGCCACTTCCTCTTGAGCTCAGCTTGCACCTGGGCATGGGAAAGATGGAAAAGGCAGCACAGGGCACCACTTGATGTTGTTCTGAGCTAGTTATTGTGAGCAGCCAGGGGTAACCCACCCGCCACGGGGACAGTGATGCTGTTTAGGTTTTGCTTTTTATTTTTCTATGTTCTCTGCACTCGTCACACATATATTTGTAGCTCTGTAGTCTATTGTGTTACGGACTAGTTTTCCTAGTGCTTTTCCACGGCCTTTCCTTAAGCAGAAAGACAAAACAAATTCCAAAGCTCCAAGCCCTGGGAAGTGCAAGGCCCCTATCCTATCTTGGTTCTTCCTGGTAACCAAGGCCCAGAACAACTCTTGGAGATCCATTCTCATGGACAAAGTACAGCCAGTGCTGAAGGGGGGCTCCAGAGAAGGGGCTTGACCTGTGTGGGGAGAATTGCATCACCACTTGCCCTCCTATCTGGTGCCTTTTATCAATTATGCTAATTTCCTAACATATAAAACCTGCTCACCCCTGGGGAGGGTAAGCTTCTTTGGATATCTTTCTATAACTGCTCCTGGAGGTTTCCAAATAAAGATCCCCTTTTCTATTACTTCCTTACCAAAATTATCTCGAGTTTCATTTCCAGGTTGGGAAAAAGGCAATTTTTAAAACTTTTTAAAGGCCACTAAACCTGGCTTGGCCAGAACTTTTAACCGCATAAAGGGGACACTCCAGTCAGTAAATTACTGGAGCAGAAATCCCTGAGCTTCATCAGAAAGGAATTTCTTATTGATACGTTCAGGGTGCCAGACAACTTCAATGACAACACTTTGTGAGTATAATTAAGATGCTTTCTTTTTCACTGCCCTGTCTTTGGTTGAAATAGAAATGATTTAACTACAGCTTGTTTGTAAAGCTGTCAATACTGCTGTGCTTTTTTTGACAGAAGCTGCTTGTTGCTGCTCAGAGAGTTTATAGAAATAACCTGGTTTATGCCGTCCCAATCCAAATCCTGAACAAACCTGGCCGCTGTCCTTGACCCCTCCTGCAGCCCTCCAGTGCAAATTTTTAAGTAACAGCATGAATTAGATGAGTCAGCTGTGTCTGAAGAGCTCTGGGATAAACAAACACAGGAACAGCACAATCCCAGGATGAGAATGCCAGGACTAAAATGTGGGAAAGTCAAGATTATTTCTACAAGGCAGAAAGATGTTCACCTGCACTGCTCTGTGCTTAACAAGTCACACCAATGCCTGTGCTGGTTTCGGCAGTGGATGTGATCCTGGGGAGGATTCCTGGAGGCACCAAGCATGAACAGGGCTTAGATGGGATTTATCCTGCCCTGCTCAAGCGGTCCTTTGGGATCAGGGATTGTGCAAGTTCACGCAGGAGTTCTGCTGATGCTGTCTCATGAGGAAAGGATGGGCTCAGCAGCAATGCTAAAGTGCACACAAAAATCCTGACGTGTTTACTAACTGCTTTTATTAATTGTGCTGAAAACTGTCAGGCAAATGGTTGAATTGTTTTCCTGGGGAGAGAGATGTGATTTGGATGCTTTCCCCCAGTATTGTAACCTCAGGATCTGGAGTGGGACACTTCTCAATCCACTTTCCACACACATTAATTTTGTCCTAGCTGCAAACATTAAGCAAAAAACACTGATGGTCTGGGCTTACCTCTCCATTGAGAAAGCAGTACAGAACAGCCACCACAAATCCCTGGGGAAAGGAGAAAACAGGATTTTAGCACTACAGGCAAGGAGAGATAGTGTAGATCCATTCAGCTCTCAAAGGAGAGATCACACAATGACAGAATTGTTCAGGTTGGAAAAGATCTCTAAGGTCATCAAGCCCAACCATTCCCCCAGCACAGCCAAGTCCACCACTAAGCCGTGTCCCCAAGGGCCACATCTGCAGTTTTTGAACACTTCCAGATGCCAGATGTGCAGTGATGATGTAGACAGGGATGTTAATCATTCACCACTGAATGAATCTTGCTGCTCAAAGCCCCATCCACCCTGACCTTCGACATGTCAATAATACAAAAACTGAACTGAGGAGTATATTTTTCTCCCTTAGGTATGAAAAAACACAGAGAGACCAATGTAGAGAGGAACATCTTCTTTTCCTTTCCTAAAATGAGGGAAGAGAATCTTCTCCTGGAAGGCAAAATATAAATTTAGCCTTCATCCTGGCCAAGCTGAAATGAGTAGATTTTCCACAAAGGTGCGAGAGCAGTGTGGGGCGTGTCCAGGAAAAACCCATGTCCAGCTCGTTGCATTTCTCCCTGATGAGGGACATGGTGACAGACCTGGTGACCCAAATGGTGGCTTACCTGGAATGACCCAACCACGAGCTCAAAGACCAGCTTCACTTCTGCTTTGAAGTTGTCGGGGAAGAAAGCAAACATGATGTAGTGAATGCCAAAGAGTGGGATCAGCAGCAGAGTGGACTTGGCCAGCCTCCTGTTGGAAAGACAAACATGAGCCACGAGGGAGGAGGGTAAGAGGCTGAGGAATCCTGCAGCTGAGCCCTGTGCAACCCCAAAAATTTATTATTTCTCCTTGTCCCACACACTCCAGATGGCTGGTGATTTCAGACCTGGTGGCACCATAAAATGTGACTTTTTTATTCCCAGTCGCTCCACTGGAGGTATTTCTTTCTCCCTCCTCTCTTCTTCCCCTCCCACCAGAGATCTTTTTTTCATCTCCACAGGCTAAATCATCATCTAGCGATGTCTTTGTTTGCCTGGGATTTCTGAAAATTACAGCTTCTGGGAGAGAAATGGTATGTTTAGCTAGGAATAATGACAGGCTACTGCACAATGAATGTCTCCAAAGGAGGGGGATGAACAGTATTAGTGCTTAATGGCATCATGCTGGGTAATCAGGGGTCTAATTAGGAAGAGATGATAATGTATTAAATGTAATCATTATTAAAAAGTAGCTGGCAGAAAGAAAATGAAATCAAGGGTCTAAGGATGCTTGTGGGGGTTTTGTCTCCCTTGGTCACTCATATCCTGTGACATCTCCCCCACTCTCAGAGGCTTCTGGAGGAAATAAAGATAAGGCTGTAAGGAAATTTTAGTTTTTCCACCTACAACCCCTCCACCTCCAAAGCCTCATCAGGCTCAGACCTCTCAGACCATCTTCATTTATTTGCCACCTGCATGAGCCCACTGGGAGGCTGATGTGGCAGCTTTGTGCAGAGGATGCTTGTCCCTGTGTCTCCCAGAGCTCCTCTGCAGCTCTCCCTGGGTCTGGCCCAGAGACAGCTCAACACTAAGGCTGTGATTGGAGGCTGTGGCTCATCCCAGGCAAAATGAGCCTGCAGGAAGCTGAGGAACTTTGCAGGAGTTTGCCTTTCCCACATCCCTCACTAGCAGGCACCTCCCTGCTCATAGGGATCCGAAATCTGAGTTCTCTTGGATGCCTTGCTCTGCCACAGGGCTGTCACTTCTCTGGTGATCATCAGGGTTCCCTGCTCCTCACTCCCAGAAGAACTCTGGCCAGTGGGACCCATGTTAATATTTCCAAGCCCTAATCCCCTCAGCTCCTGACATGGGAGAAAGTCACTCATTTCCCAAGCAGTCCAGTGAATATCAACAATGGCTTTGCAGAGATATCTCCTCTCTTCCCAGTCTCTGAGGAACATCAGCCTAGAGGAGAAGATGTGGTGCTACCTTTGTGTACCACATTGACAGAGATGCTGTTTGCAACCTCCAATGGATTAGAAAATTTTATCTTATCATTGCAGACAACACTGAGGCCTTAATTACAATATTTTCTCTCCTGGCTGAAATGTGGTAATGAAAAGGACATAAATGACAAAACTTGGGTCCCCTCCTCCAATCTGCACACCTCACACCAGTCTCTTGCTCCCAGCACTGAGCTTCACCAGACACTAAGTTTTAGATTTTATTTTGGCATCAAGGCAAGGGATCAGTGGTTTTCAAAAGACTCCACCACCTAAACACTGGAGTCAGGAAAATCATCACCCAGTCACAGCGTAATTTCTCCCAGGAAGCTGAAGCCTGGCTGTGCAGGAGGCAGAACTGCTTGGGGGATTGTCTAAAGCTGCTTAAATCTGCTGGAAACCATGGATTCTCAAAACCCTCATTACTCTCATTCCCAGCACAACCTAGACCTCCCCTCTCTGACAGATACACGTGGTGACAGTAATTTTGGGAAAACACGTGTCCCTTAACCTGCTTGGAATCTGTTCCTATCCTTGGGAGTGGGCAAGAGTGAGCCAACATTTCAGTCACGCTCCTTGAAATCATAATGGAAAAGTTACTCAGGGGACTTTGATGACAATATTGATCCAGGGACATGGACAGAATGGAGAGATGAATTTTCCTCAAGTTTTCTGTTGCAGAAGACAAATTCTATTTGCCTGAAATATTGCTGTCCCATTCTTGCACATATGCCTGTCATTTCCAGAAAATTGTTTTGGGAGACTCATTTTAGAGCTTCCAGTACATGAAAGCCCAGCTGCCAGTCTGCAACATTACTGAGGGAGTCAGCAGCACACCTGAACTTCCAGCCTGCAGCTAACTCAGACCTTTTGGAGTGGAACAATGCCATCAGCATGTGGCAGGCTGTGTTTGTAGAAAATAAACAATATAAAATACACCTGAGAAGGAAGGAGAAATGCAAATGAGATATCCAGGATGCTGTTAGTTTAAAATAGATTTTTCTCAGATTTGGCAGGAGGAACCCACACAGAATCACAGAATCATCTGGTTGGGAAAGAGCTCCAAGACCATCGAATCCAACCTGTGACCAATCCCCACTTTGTCACCAGCCCAGAGCACTGAGTGCCACCTCCAGGCCCTCCTTGGACATCTCCAGGGATGGGGAGTCCACAACCTCCCTGGGCAGCCCCTTCCAATGCTTCACAACCCTTTTGGTGAAGAAATTCCTCCTGATGTCCAACCTGAACCTCTCCAGGCACAACTTGAGGCCGTTTCCTCTCATCCTGTCTGTTGCTCTCTGGGAGCAGAACCCTATCCCCATCTGCCTCCTACCTCCTTTCAGGGAGCTGTGGAGAGCAATAGGCTCACCCTGAGCCTCCTCTTCTCCAGGCTAAACTCCTCCAGCTCCCTCAACATTTCAGCAGTGTTTTTTTGTTAAGACCTGTTGGGTCCTGCAGTCAAACCCCAGAAGGTGCCACAGATTGCTGTCTAAAAGCAAAAATCTTAGGACCACACTGAGAACTCGCCTTGGTGGGGTCCAGCCTTCGGTCTCAGACAGTTAATATTCGTTTCCATAGGCCAGTGTGGTGTCTTGTACCTACTGCAGTGAATAGTCAACAGAGACTTCCAGCTGCCCCAGCCAGACGTGGCTGGAGGCCGGGTGCCACTGCACAGGGGGACAAGTGTCCCACTGATCCTATGTCCCGTGTGACAAGTCAATGCAAGTATTGGAAGTGTCCTAAAGCACCTCATGTGGCTTGGAAACCTAAAATTTGAGGGCCAGGTTGGAAGGAGCTCTGTGCAACATGCGATAGTGGAAGGTGACTCTGCCCATGGCAGGGGGTTGGACCTGGGTGAGCTTTAAGGTCCTTCCCAACCCAAAAAGTTGTAGGAATCTATGATTCTGTGAAGTGAGCAACTGATTCATTCCCTAATGGAACTGAGCTGTCTTTCCAGATGGTGAAGGAAGGTGAGGAGCTGTAGATGTGAGGATCAATTGTCCTTCAGCAGAACCCCCTGTTGGGCTGGTCAATAATAGGAACTCTGTGTTTTACCAACATGCCTTACGTTTGTTTATGAGGCAAAAAGAGCTTTCCTTGCAGCTCCCACCTCACTGGAAAATGTGTCCTGAACCCAAAGCCCAGCATGACCTCCAAGAGAATCTGGGCATAACTCTTCAGATGCACGTTGGCAGCACTTTTGCTGAACTGAACAGGAGCCAGCAGTGTCAGGATGCTGCTCGGTACTAGAACGTATTTAAATATGCTGATTTAATCTGTGCGCCTGCTGCAGACCTGGGGTGCAACAATAAAATTCCCAATTGGAAATCCAGAAGGGGAGGTGGTAGAAAGCACAGGGTCTGGTAATGTTGGTATGTTGCGATGACAGAAAAATAGGTAATTGGCTTTGGCTGCTGCCAGGAAAATTAAGGTCAAAAACTGGCATTTCCTCTCATAAATCTGAGAATCTCTCGAGGCAAATTAAATTAATAATTCACCATCATCAGAGAGAAAGTCTCAGTGCCATGGCTGGGCAGGATTTAAGGAACATATTGCCATTATTTTCCAACCTGCAGGAAGATGAACTGAGATTTTTCAGGGTACCCAAAAGCACAGTTCCCTCCAAAGACAAAGATTTACAAGCAGTGACTGTGCAGACACTGGACTTTTTCCATTTAATTCTTTTCTAGGAAATGTTTAATAAATATCCAGGACAGCTGAAAAGTGGAGCCAGAACAGTGGGAAAAGTAAAAAATAATCTGGTCTGGACTCTTATTTTATTTGTGTTGAAGCCAGAATAAATCCATGCAGATAGACATTTCTTTCACTCTTAAAAGACTGCAGCTGAGACCAGCCTTGGCCACTGAGAGAGACATTGAACTCTCTTGCATGTTGTTCATTGCATAAAGCCCCATTAAGGTCAACCTCGTATCCCCGGAATAAAAGCATTAAGTCAAGTAAAACTTCTGAGACAGTGATCCTTCTCAACAGAGAAGAGAAATGTATTGAGTTAATCCAGTCTTGTTCAGAGATCTATTTTAGGATAAGGAAAATTTGCTATAGATCCTACTGAATGGTAACTTTCTAGATCTCTCCTTTAAAACTGAGGGTCAGGGAAAAAAAAGACTGTATACTGCGGAGAGCAACTTTTTGTTTTCCACCGGGACCCTTCTGCCTTCAGAATCCAATAAATATTAAATATTCAAAGAAAATTATATTTAGCTTCATGATCATTATTATTAATCTCATCTCATTTCTTCATCATTAATCCCAGGAGAAATCCCTCTCACCTGCTACAAACTGACATAAAACCTGCCCAGCTGTTTTAGCAAATGCTCCATTTCCTGAATTCTAATCTGCTTTAAGCAATTAAAATTAACTGATTTTGATCAGTGCAGACAGACACAATCATCAACCAAGACGCAATAACGAGCTATCAAGCAGCCAGGCACGTTTCCGAAAAAACACAGGATAGGGTTGGAACAGTCTGGGACTTACGAGTATTGGCTGGTTTCGTTGTGCCCAACATCTGGGGAATGCAGCTTCTGGACTAAGATACGGATGATGCAGATGAAGAGGATGAAGTTCACCTGTCGAGATGGGAAGAGAGGTGTTTTTCATCAGTATTTTTCTTCAGGGAAAAGAGCCCCATCACTAGAGGGGAATTCCTCTCACTGGAATGTTTTTGCCATGGAACTGAGCTGCCGTTTAACAAGCCATGAGCAGAGAGCCCCGCTCTGGGGGGGGGCGGGGAGCACATAGAAAACCGACACAGGATGGCATCTTGGGCCTGACATCAGCCTGCTTGGGACTTTGTGTCATACATCCCAAGTATGATGATGTCAAGCCCATCGAGCACAGCTCCGCACGACGTCCTGCTGCGCCCCTGGGGACCCGGCGGGGCGGCGGTGACGTGGGACCAGCTGCTGAGCGTGGAGAGCCAGGGAAACCAAACCAAGCCACGAGGCAGGATCCACTCCAGCCGGCCTCTGCTCAATCCTATTTGATGCCGCAGGGTTTAGCTTTTATACTGTTCAGATCCTGTACTGCTTTAGTGTGTAACTCTAAAAGTCCATAGCCTGTCAGCTGCTGGTCTCCCGTTTTATTCAGATAAAACAATTCCTCTCTAGGCCTGAAACTCAAGAGCACCTCACTGTCTCAGGCCCTGAGAGATGTGAACAACAGTGAACTGGGGGAGGAACTTGGAGTAAATTACTTCATTGCCTGAAGCTGTAATTGGAGCACTAACCCCTGGTATGTAAATGGACAAAACTTTGTGTGAAAAGCTCGTGACCATCGTCCACCTTGGGCGTAGCCCCTCAGAGGCTTCTGACTGCCCAAGGTGCACCTGTTGAAGGCCTTTAATAAATTCCTGCTTTTATTCTCTGAATCTTGTCTAGCCTCTGCTTCAGGTAGCTCCTCAAAGGCATCATGTTGGCCTTGTCCTGTCTGGAGACCTTGTGCAGCAAGGGATAGACCTCACCGAGGCAGCGGGGAACGTTCCCTCCTGGGGTGTTAGACCAGAGCAGTCTGGCTGATCCCCAGATTTTAAGTGGTTCTTTTCACCCCAAAATCTCACAGTGCTTTACCAATGTACTCAAGCAATGTGAACATTATTTAATAGCAAAGGTGTAGAGCTAGGAATGGGAATGTCCTGATGGCATGAACTGGATGCAAATCTGCTTCTTTCAAGACCCTCTCCACTGAGTCATCCTGTTACTCATGCAACACGGACAACAGAAAAGCAATGACAGATTTCTGGGGACTATAGTTCAGTTTTAGTTTGGCACACAACCCCTTTCTTTATCCTTTTGTGGTCAGTGAATGTGCAAATGATTCTGATTTTTAGAGGCTCGGCAGCTGGAAGGGATTGTGTTAAACCAGCCAATCTGATTCTCTGCAAAAATAGATTATAAGATTTCTTCCAGCAATTCCTGCACTTATCACAACAATAGATGAATAAAGCAGACTGAAGCCTGTCCCTCAAATAGACACTCTTTTTTCAAAGTCTATGAGTGACTGGATATTAATTGCATTTCTTTGTTATGATGCATTGCTTCGTCTCCTCTCACCTATCCTGAGCCATTTATCACAGTTTCTGTTTGCATTTATCTCCTCAAAAAAAACCTGGTTTGTGTGTCTGATTTGGTGGCAAGTGAAATTTATTAGTCCAAACCAGTATTATCTAGATCAATTACTCTAATGAGCATTAATAACAACAAGCTGCTGCAAGAAAAGCAAGAATGGAGCAATTAAATTCTGACTGCGTTGACTTGGAGCAGTCAAGAGCAAGCACAGAGTGGAGTGCGATACAAGGGCTTGGCATAACCTTGGGATTCCATGGCAGAAGATACAGGAATCAGGACACTGGAGAAGTTGTTTAGATTGTTTTTTATCCCTAGAGAACGATCAAAGGTAATCAATGTGTTCCCAGTGCTTAACACCTTATACACAAGATATATCTCATGTACCTTAAAGATCTTATAGATCTTGTATATGCATTTCTTCCTTGCACTGAGATACCAGATATATTCCCACAGATTTGGAGGAAATGTTGCATTACCCCCTGGAGAAACCTGCTGTTCATCAGCCGGTGGCTATCATGCCCTTCCTTTAGGACAGATTTGTAGGATATCTGCTGAAGGAAAATCAGGAACTGCTGGGTAAATTCCGTTTGTCAATGAAGAAAAGATTTATTGGCCAAAAGAAAATACAGACCCATTGATCCAAGGAGAGTAAAATGGTGTGTTTTTTGACTGAAAGCTTGTCTCAGGAAAGAGAAAATACTATCTATAGCTTTCCAGGATGATATAAATATTTGGAGATGTGTCATCTAACTACTGTATTTCTTTCCAGTGAGGTAAACAGAACAAGATGTCATTATTGAAACCTTCAGTCTGGAATCCCTGTATGATAAATGCTACAGAAAAACACCCAAAAAAGTCTTCTTGTAAAGATCATAATGTACATGGAATAAGAAGAATGTCTAAGGAAAGATTTCTGTTTAAAAGAGATTGATCTGCTTTGATTTGTTGCATTTTTTTGCTTCACTTCCCACACCCTTGACTTCATTTGAGAAAGCTCAAAACTAAGTTTAACTCCAGTTCATTTGATTTTAAGGTTTGGATCCATTCCCAACACAGCAATATTCAGCAAGGATGGAAGGACTCAGAGTTCCTGAGAAGTGTCCTGGTTTCTATGGTCAGGATTGATCATATCCAGAGAATTAAATTAAAACACATTTGTTGATTTTTATGGAAATTAGTCAAGCTCCTTCAGAACCTACTCCAAAAATACACAGCTGGAATGCAACACTGTACTGGATGCAAGAGGCAGATTCCTGAGGGAATTCATCTACTCCCTTTTTATCTAAGTGGAAATTCATGGTAGGGTTCATCTCATGTTAATTTGTAGTGTTGACATCTACAACTGAACAAGTCATCCTGGTCAGCTCAGAAAAATGAAACAACGCCTAGCACAGGTCGTCTGATGGAATTCAGGCATCCACTGATTCCTCAGGCAAAACGAGCCTTTCCCGGATGCCCAGCCTCATTCCTTGATCTCCTCTGGCTGCACACTCCCATGGCCACTCCACCAAGGAGATGGAGGTGGTCAAAGCTACATCAACTGAGCTCCACCCTGCTGGCCTGGTCACTCAGACTCCTCCCATGGTCGATGCTGCAGGTGAGGGTGTTTATCTGGAGGAGGAATTTGCTCATCTTAAGGCAAATGTTCAATGTACAGTGGGATTTTACCTGGCAATGCATTTTCCTTGGACATTTACACGATATTTCTCAACACCCCTTCACCCCTCCCCACTTAGGACTAAAGATGGCTTTGCAGCCAGCAGAATGTGCTGATACTTTACCAAAATAGACACCAAAATAGGAGTTTTAATGATCCACCAGAATGGGGATTCCACTATTTCCTCCCAGCACCTAAAAAGAAACAAAACCAGACTTAAAACATCAAGCGCAGCAAGCAAGCACCTCTGTAACCTTCTCAGATTTCCCTAAAAGATAAGTTTTGCTAGGCTGGGTTGTGTGAAGAGGACTAAACCTTGTGTGTATGGACTGGGAATGGCTAAAACTTGCTTTGCAGTGCCTGTGAGCACTGGTAGGTACCAGATACCCCAGATGTAATACCAACTTTTTCCCCTTGGCCATGGAATGGGCTGGAGGATATTAGGCAGGGTGAATGTGGGGGATGAAGGTGATTTTCTTAATTTCTCCTACACTGAGCTCTGCTGCATGGAAATTCTACCAAAACTATGAAAATCGACCAAAATCGATGAAAAGATTCATCAGGGCTCCAGTGCTCTCCACCATCCTGGACGGAGGGAGTTTGATAAGCACAGAGCAACTGGCAACAGCAGGAAAAATTGGCACCAGCAGAAAAAAAAACCCACGTCATGTCTGAATGAATGTTCTGAAAAAAATAACAGCCAGTGGTGAGGTTAATCCCGCTAAATCCAGCAAGCTACACCTGAGCTATGGACTGAGTTAGAAAAATCCACAGGGTCCGGGGTGGGCTTTATTTCATCCTGAAGCCAGAGCTGTCCGCACACAGCACCGCTCACCTGGCACTGCAGTTTAAAGCCAACGAGGAAACGGGAGGAAAGGACTGATGTGGAAATGACTGATATTGCTTGGGACACATTTATCTGCACAGTCAGGTGACAGAAGGTGCATTTTTAGGAAAGCATTAATGGAAATTGGGCTGCTTACATGTGAGAATGGATTAGTGGAGCCTACTGGAGGCAATTTCACCCAGATTCAGCTCCTCTAACTCCAAATGTTGGCAGTGAAGGCTGTAGGAGCTGACTAAATCTGCTCTAACTCTACAAGGCAATGGAGCAAATTGCTCACATACAGATGCTTCCAGTTAGGTGTATGCTGCCCTTTCATTTAGAATTAAAGTGGCCCTAATTATGTCTAGTGCACTTCATTTTTGAAATAAATTGAGACAGTCTGAATGAAGGTCACTTTCATTTGAAGCTGGAATGTTTAAATAAAGGCTTAGTGTTGTTTAACCAATCTTACCTAATTATGTAATAATTTCCTGTAATTTTTCTCTGCAGGTAATGAAAAAAAATCTGTGTTGGGTATTAATATATTCTCTAAATTCATGCTCGGTTTTACTCAGCACAAAATTGTAGGGCTTTAAAGCCGCCGGAAAATGCAAAGAATTCTGTATTTTTATTAAGAGTTGTTGGAGCTGAATGGGAATATATAGTAAGAAAAACTGGCATCCAGAATGGTTAAATCCTCCTACCTCTGTCTCATTGTAGAGGCTATTTATTAACATAGTAAATAAGGTCAGTTTTAAGCAGATAGAGTGAAACCATAAAGGAAGTGAGTAGCCCTCAGGAAATGTGCTGGCATGACTATAATTCAAAAATGCAGTGAGAAATCTGAGCTGCTTCCCGTACTGAAAAAAGGGCAAATCAGGACACATTCGGAGGGGAAAAATGCAGGGGAGAAAATGGATGCAAATGCAAGAAGTGAGGGAATGCACACTGTGGACAGAATAAGCCCTTGATTCTGCATCTCTCTGGGTGTTTTCCTGTAAAACCCTTCCCAATTACTGCAGTCTGACTGCTTGAATAAAAGCAAGAATGAGGATTTCAGGATCAAGTCCTCCTTACTTGCACATATGCTTGGATAACTCTGGTATCTGCCTCATTTTCTTAGCTGCATTCTATCTGCTTCTCATACAAAATATCAAAGGCTTCTGCTAAGTTAAAAGGGATGAAGAATAGATCTTAAAATCTGCTTGAGAAAAAAATAAAGAAATTTTAGCCTTTTCCTGTGGGAGAGAATTGGGCGTGTTTATTAATTCCTGGCTGCAGGTTTAGTGTCAATTCTGCAGGGTGCAAAGCTCTGCTCTGAGCACGGGGCCAAATGCAACCATCAAGGTCTGCTCGCAGATTCCCTGCAAATATTCTGACCGAGGCACTGGGAAGCAAAGAGGGCAAGTGGTTGGCCTAAAATGACATTTCAGGGAGACCTTGGAGCGTTTCCTGGTTCCTGGTGGCAGGGGAGAGGTGCCACTGCTGCTGGGTTTTGGGTTACTAAGGCTGCAGGGCTTTCCTTGGCCATAGAGGAAAGCAGATTTATAAAGGAGCGATAATTGAGTGCACAGGCTTACCCGACGTCGAAAAAGTAAATCCTGACAATAGTCCAGGCAGTGATGAAGACGGAGGGGGCACCTGAGGAGAGAAGAGATGGTGTTGCTGTCAGAAATCATGATCAAATGGTTACCTGATTTCATAACCTGATTATTTAAAATCTGCCTCATTTCTCAAGGCTGGCCGCCCTCGCTCTCCATCTCTCCTGAGTGACTGAGGGGATGCCCTCCCTCAGGCGTGGGAAAATTTTCACATTTTCAACCCTCACGTGACAAACAGGCAACGTTGCCTTTCCCTCCCTGTGGCCATGCAAGATCAACTCTCTGGAGCTGCTCCCCGCAGGCTGATATTCCTGCTGCAGTGCCTAGAAAAAACTTCCAGGGGGGAAATGCAAGGAATAGGGATCACTTGAGACACCTACAAGTGTGGACACCTGTACCTAAGGAAACCACCACAGGCTGTCTTTAGCGTCAAGGGGCAGAATTACACAGGTCTGTTTTCTCACACACAGGTCATCCAGCTATGTTAAATGTTTGATTCAGAACAATAAAAATGAAATATCCCTGGACTCTTTTGCCCTGTAAGGGAGCTTGGAGTGCCAAGTTCACGCAGAGCTGTCTGTAGTTGGCCAGGTGAAGCTGCCTCTGCTGCTCACTGCATGATCTTCCACATTAGGGTGGTCTGGTCCCATCCTTGTGCTGGCTCTTTTCTCTCTCTCTTGTATTTGACTGGATTTAGGTGGAAATACCCCAGGAAGGACACGTCTCTTTGCCCTGTGCTACTCACAGATTGTGTACACTTTATTACCAGTGATTTCCAAGTGCAATCGTACTAAAGTCAGTAAAAACTGTAACTAGCACATCCAAATTATTAATTCGTGCACAATCCATTCTAGATCCATCCCTGATGCTCTTGCAAATGATGGATGACTGAAAGGCCAGAAGTTCCCTCAAGCCATGTTCTGGAATTGCCCTTCTGCACCCACACAACCTCAGGACACATTAGGAGTGCAAAAAATTTCCTTTGATTTAAATCATTACCTCTGTGCATTTTCCTTTAAAACCTGCCAGCTCTCCAGTGCTGAAATAAAGAATATCTGGAGCACGAGGTGAGTTTAACAAAGGTCTGGCCTGAGTAACTGAAACAAGACCTGCTCCCATCATCCCTCCTTCTGCCCAGAGCATGGAGAGCCATCTCCCCTGTGCAGTGTGAACACGAGTGTAGCTCCTGTCACTTTCCATGGAAGTTACTCCATGGATAACTGATCAAATCCTGAGTCCAGGCACATCCCTGGACATGGCACAATTTTATTTTACCTTTTCTTCTCAAGATTCTTCCCTGCTCTAATTATTTCTCAGTTTCGGCTATCAAGATCATGCAGTTGAAAGTTATTTGCTTAATTAAATATAAATCCTCGACTAAATGGCAAGAAGAGGAAAAAAGATCTCTCTTTCCTTTATGGAGAAATTAAAGAAGTTTATCTGGTAGGAATAATTTGCATAAGTTAGCAATTCAGTTGTGAGTTACTTTGTGAAGAGCTTAATTCTCTCTTCCTTGTCATTTTTCTTATTTTGTTCTGCTCTAATTATTTTATTTTATTTTATATTCATTATATGATTTAAATTTAATTTTATTTGATGTATTTGAGACTGGATTTGCATTAAGGCTGGAGAAACCACCAATGCAGTGAGCAGAAGTATTCAGCGTTAGCACACAGGTGATGGGATCTCAGGGCAGCTGCCTGGCCTGAAATCAGGATCTGGTTCAGTCCAGGAGTTCTGCTTTGCTGGGATCCATCCTGACAATTTAAGGTCAATGCATGATATCAAATTCGGGAACCCAGTCAGGATCAAAGAATTCCTTCCCAATATCCAATCTAAATCTACTGTCTGTCAGTTTAAAGCCATTCCCTGTGTCCTGTCCCTCCATCCCATGTCCCCAGTTCCTCTCCAGCTCTCCTGGGGGCCCTTTAGGCCCTGGAAGGGCTCTGAGCTCTCCCTGGAGCCTTCTCCTCTCCAGGTGAACATTCCCAGCTCTCCCAGCCTGGCTCCAGAGCAGAGGGGCTCCAGCCCTTGGAGCAGCTCCATGACCTCCTCTGGAGCTGCTCCTACATCTCCACACCCTCCTTATTTTGGGGACGCCATGGCTGGATGTGTCTCTGCAGGTGGAGTCTCAGATGAGGAGAGCAGAGGGACAGAATCACCTCCCTCGGCCTGCTGGTCACGTTTCTTTTGATGCAGCCCAGGCCACAGCTGGGTTCTTGGGCACGTCCTGAACTCATGTCCAGCCTCTCATCCACCAGCTGCCCCAAATCCTTCTCGGGGCTGGGTGCTTGTCTACACCCTCTCTGCCCCACCTGAGTCCCCAGGTATGTGTGCTAAATTCCTGCTAAAAATGCCAACCAGGATCCCCTCCTGGCATCCAGCCTGGAGGAGATGCGTACCCCAGCCGATCAGGATGTACCACCAGAAGTACTTCCTCTCCGAGAAGAAGGAGATGACCAGCAGCGTGTGAAGGTACAGCCCCTCCACCAGCAGCCAGAAGAAGTTGGCCATGACACAGTACTGGAAGAAAACCATCATGGCCTTGCAGCCCACCTGGAAGAGAAGAAATGAACAGTGGTGAACCGCAGCACATTCCCACAGGAAAGAAATTTCCACCTGATTGCCTTGCTCTGGGTGTATCTTTGGGATTGCTTTGTGCAGCACCTCAACTCTTTATGGAATGAATTCTACGGTGAAAAGACAAGTCTACAATAACTTGCTCCTCTTTAGGAAAAGGACTGGGATATGTATTTTTAAAATAAAGGATAAGCAGGAGAAGCAGGGTAAGCACACAAAAGCACGCACAGCTTTTATGGCTCTGGAAGGGGAAAGATTTGAAAAGGGAAGGTGAATTGTTTACCTTGAGGAAATGAATAACTAAACACAGTAACTTGCTGTGTGGAGATTTCTCTGCAGCACAGGCAATGGGAACAGTTCCCTTAGCAAAGAAATAAATACAAATGGAAATTTCTGACACTTTGCACTCACTGCATCGTTACACATCCTCGAGATGTTGACTCAGCAATTGCCCTGCTGCTTTCAGTGGGTCTGCCTGGGTGATACCCTGCACTTTCTGGGACAAGTGTTTCCTCTCACTCCCTGGTTGGTGGCATTTCCCTGGTGTCCTGCACGGGTAGAATGTTTAATTTAGGGCAACAATTTGCACCAGTGACAAGACCCCATTTTCCCCTCTACTCCTCCCCTGCTGAAAGCAGATGCTATGAAATGCTGGTTAAAAGGAGAAGTGTGGAAAAAGTTTCTTCAATGCCACATGTTTTGGGAAGCACTGTCCCCACCCTCAGCCCTCCACTAAACACATCAGTGTGTGACACTGGGGACCCTGATGGGCTCCTGAAAATCAACTTCTGTGCACATCAGCTCCCTCCTGTGAGGCACAGCACCAACACAGACTAGCTGAGGGGTGGTGATGGGGGAAGGTTGGAGGCAGAGCAGGAATTGAACTCCCTTCCAAGTCAGAATATTCTGTGTGTGACTTCAGGGACTGCCGGGACGGAAGGTGGCACAGGGCTGAGCTGGCAAAGGCCGGGGATGCAGCAGCCTCATCCCGATGGCATCACACATGTTTGGTTTCTCCCTGACTTTGTGCGCACGTGGCTGTGTGACACTGCCACCCCTCCTTCCTCTCCCCCAAAGCCTGAGTGCCTGCTTGGTGTGCCTGCAGCCAGCAGGGATCTGTGTGTGAGTGAATTCCTTTATGGTTTCACTCTGTCGGTGTTTGGCCCTAATTTTGCAGCTCCCCGGTGAGACAAGGGGTTTAAGGGGGCAGATTTGATGCATCTCAACCACCTGCCTGTAAAACAAGGATTTCCTTTGGGGATTGTACACCAGGGGATCACTTCTGGATAGCTGCACTGAACTCATGGCAGAGGCAGGAGGCTGGAGCACAGCACAATGGACTGCAAGGCTTTACAGGACAAGGGAAGGCTGCTCACAAACAGTGCATGTGATTTCTGCCCAGCAGAGACTCTCAGGAAGGGAATTCTAGCCCGACTTTGCAGAGCAATTGCTGTACAGAGAGAAAGCTGTGCTGAACTCAGGCTGTGGCAGCAGAAATTGCAGATCCAAATCCATCCCCTCTTCTCCCAGCACTGGCAAACATCAATTTTGTGGCAGTCTCTGGCCCTAATTCCTCCCTTAAAGTGGTGGTGGCTTGTCACACAGCTGAGGTGGATCATGGTTAGCAGTTGGATCTGATCTTCTCTGAGGTCTTTCCAACCTTAATGATTCCATGGTTTTATTTCTCCATGCACATGAGCAGCAGCTGGGTTTTGGCAACTTTTTCTCAGCGGGACCTGCAGCAGATCAATTATTCTTTGCTCCTTGCTGAGAGATACTTGCTTATTTGAGCACTTCCTACCATTCCTGGAATTTTTGGTTTTACCTGGAGAAAAGACCTCTTTATGCACCATTTTGAGTGCATGGCAGTAATGTCTTGCAACCAGGGATCCCTTGTGTCACGGGGATTTCTGCACTGTAACAGAGTTGGAAGCACTGTCCTGTCCTTAAAATTAAACAATGACATTTCTTCTGCTGCCTGGGCTTGCTACTGTTTCCTAAAGTGGGTAAGTTTAAAGCAGATATTTCTCTGACAGGTGCAGTTGGATTGCAGATGATTCCATTGATCCTCTTTGACAGTGGCACATTTGGGAAACAGCCCTTCCTGGCTTTTGGGAGAGCTTATTCCATGTAGCACTTGGTAATGGGTCTCCACCTTCCTGATTGATTAAATTCAGCTTTAATGCTGGGGTATAAAATCTTGTTTTATGTAAGATGTCTTACTCTTTAGATGGCAGGCTCAGGGCAGAGATGAGCCATTACATCTCTAAAATTTATTTTCTTTCATAAAGAGCAGACCTCACGATGTGTCACTGCTGAAAGACTAACATGGGCTATTTTTAGAAAAGACATTTTCAAGAGGAAAAGCTGAATTACATCGCTGCTTTTTCTATTCTCTCTTCTTCCACAGGCTCATTTACAGATTATTTCTCTGTCTTTCCTCAGGGATCTTGCTCTGCTCATGTCCACAGGAGATGTGTCAGTGAGATGGTTTTTCCCTTGATTTTGTGGATGGCACTCAAGTGGCTCCTCCCTTGTTCCTCCCTTTAGAGCTGCATCAGGCATGTGCCATTTGCTTTTTCCCTCCCTTTCCACATGTGCTTCCAATGGCTGAACACTGGGAAGGACTCTGCCTCCAGCCAACGAGGCAGTGGCCTCTTGACCCCTCCTGACAAACCCTTGGACCCCAACACATTTGTGCTTCTCTGCAAATTCCTCATAGTCAATAAGAAAATTTAATCTTGATTATTGCAGAAGTTTGTTGAGGATGGACCCTCAAGCCAGGGCCTCTTGAAAGCTCCAGGGCTTTCAAGAGGAAGAGGCAAAGAGAAAGGACACAAGGGTGGGAACAAGAACACTGAGAAACAACCCTGCCAGGCTTTTTCCTTGTTCCCAGCAGCACATTTTACTTTGGAGTAATGTTAGCCCTGAAAAAAGCATCTTTCTCTTCATTTTTTAGATGGGTCAACTGGTCACAGCTTCAGTTTTATGACACACCTATAAAAATGCAGTTCAGATGCTGGAGGCAGTAATTAGCTCAGAGCTGAATCTGCAATAAATATGAATATATCATTCTCCTCAGTGGCAGCAACTCTGCTCATTCATAACTCCTGAAGGATGTCAGTCTGGGCCATCTGATGAATTTCTCAAGCTCAGTATGAGCAGCTTAGTTGGACAGGAATTGGTCTGAGTTTTTGAGGTACACACACACCCAACACACATCCACGATCAGCCTCCTGTGACTGCGATAAAACTCTGTAAGAAAAGGCAGCCAGCTCCACAGAAATGCCAACACAAGCCTCCCTTGCCTTCTCTAGTAGGGATATGGTTTGTTACAAGTTCAGGATTTGGGTTCAGGAAGGATTTAGACCAAAGAAGTACAGAGGAGCACTTGAGTGATTGATATCCCACCTGCCACAGCTGGACTGGGAACACTGGAGTCTCACTGCCCCAGTCACAGGAATCCCCATCACAAGACCTGACCTGTCCCTCCTCCTGTACAGAATCATGGAAGAGTCTGAGTTGGAAGGGACCTTTTAAAGGCCCTACCCCTGTATGACCTGTCCTGTGTATGGACACAACCCCATGTCCCTCCCTCGTACCCATAAACTCTGCGGCTTCCTGTGGTGTGGAAGGTTTGGAGCAGGGCACCAAGACATATTTAAGTCAGTTTAAAGATATATTGAATACATCCCATCCAATCCTGGCCAGTGATGCCGTTCCTGGCATTATTTATGGAGTTGGGACAGTGCATCCAGCAAAAATGTGGGCTCAGATTTGTCTCAGTCCATCAATCACGAAACCTTGAGACCTCAAAATCCTCCTTTAAGGTACTTTGGTGCTGTTACCTGGGCCACCACCAGTACTGCAGCAGGAGAAGATTTACACTGAAATTCCTGCAGGTCTCTTCCACAGAAGACTGATAAAAACTCATTTTCCCAGTGACAGATTTATCCAGCACTTTTGTTTTATGTTGCCCAGAAGACACGGCCCGTGGGAAAGGCTGCTGACGGACTCGTGCTGCATCTGCACACAGCAAGAGCTGATCTTCTCCCCAGCCTGGTCAAAGAAGCTTCCTTGACCTTATTTAAAAGTTTCCCATAGATCCCACTCATGACCTGGAAGATGGGATAACACTGGGCAGGTATCTCCTGCTTTGGAGATGCTGAAATTAAGAATTTCCAGCACAGGGACTGGCCCAACCCTACATCTCCATAACTTTAGTTCCACTTTAGACACTCATAATCATAATTAAATTCAGGACTACATTTCTTCTGAGCTGTTCCCACTCTACCCCTTCTGTTGAGAACCATTTTAACCAAAGCATAATGAAATCTGTAATAATGATCCAATAGCCAAATGATTGCTCTGCTTGTAAGGCTACACAATGTGATTAACTCCCCATCTCACTATCACGACACTGGAATTCATGTAAGTGTCAGATTCCCAATGATTTTGTAATCTAGCTGCTCTGTCCATGGCTAAGCATGGCCCATTCTGTGCATGTGGCATGGAGATGTCAGGGTTGACTCGGTTTCCAAACAGCTGTTCTCAATTTTCACAAAATTTTTCTCAATGTCAGGGGATTTTTCTCTGCTTTTAACTTAACTTTTAGTTCACAGAGTCAGAGAATCATTTGGTTTGGAAAAGACTTTTATTATAATTGAGGCCCTACTGTAAATCCAGCACTGTCAGGGTCACCAATAAACTGTGTCCCCAAGAGAGGAAAGAGGAAGAGAAAGAGGAAGAGAAAGAGGAAGAGAAAGAGAAAGAGAAAGAGAAAGAGAAAGAGAAAGAGAAAGAGAAAGAGAAAGAGAAAGAGAAAGAGAAAGAGAAAGAGAAAGAGAAAGAGAAAGAGAAAGAGAAAGAGAAAGAGAAAGAGAAAGAGAGGAGAAAAATAAAAATATAAAAAAATAAAATTAAAATAAAAATTAAAAAATAAATAAAAAGGAAAAGAACAAGAAAAAGAAAAGGAAAAAGAAAAAGAAAAGGAAAAAGAAAAAGAAAAAGAAAAAGAAAAAGAAAAAGAAAAAGAAAAAGAAAAAGAAAAAGAAAAAGAAAAAGAAAAAGAAAAAGAAAAAGAAAAAGAAAAAGAGAAAAAGAAAAAGAAAAAGAAAAAAAGACACTAACTTATGCTAACTTGGGCTTAGCACACCCAACCTGTTGTGTAACAAAAACAAAGAAGCAAATTAAAAACAAACTAGCCAGACTGCCTGGCAAAAAGCCATTACTTTCATTTCTTCCCTCAGTTTAATTGCAGTTGTAGACCAGATTCAAACAGGTGGGCAATAAAAAAGACCCACAAAGTTTATGTTCGATAATGAAAGCGAATTGTCTTCAAATACTCAAACAAGAAAATTCCTCCTAAATCAATTGGGTGCCTCTGACTCCATCCCTGCCTCCCTATCATGGGGTGTGACAAGCAGGGAATTTCAAACAATAAATTGCTGCTCTAATGGGTGGCTCTGCAGGTTTTCCTGGAAGATACACAGAAATTTAAGATGTTAAGAACAATATCTATGAATGAAGAAATGTGATTCAAGAAATTTTTAAAAGGCCATCTTGACAGAAGCACAGTGGCTCACGATGCAAGCATATAGACTCCAGTTTGAAAGTCTCTGTTAAAGCAATTTATGATCTATCAGGACTTATGAAAAATAAAAGACCTTCATGGGAATTGCCATCTTGTGTCTTGACAATGAACTTTTCAGAGGCTTCAACTCTAAGTATAAAAATATATTATTAAGAGTGCAGACAGATCAATTTAACTGGATTCATGGTCACTGTGCGTCTCAGGCACAGGGAGAAGAGGTTCCAAACCCACATTTTCCCTGTTAACTTCCTGCTCTGCACCCATGGTGCTCCAGAAACATTCTGCAAGTGCACTCTAAAGCCACTTGGCAGTGGCTAATTAATTCAATTTACCTTAACCTGCTTTCCTTCAGGTCACCATCCATTACATTTTCATGCACCCTTCTTTGCCCCAGGAGCACGCCCTGGAATACTTGCCTCACGCCAGCTGTCATTGGGCAATTTATGAAGCTGTTATAACCTGGATTTGTGTCTGGGCTCGTGGATTTGTTACCACTTCATAAAGCAGAAATGCCATTCCCAGATGGATGAGCTGGGCTGACCAGCCTGACCCAGGCATAGCCCCCTGCCTCAGCCAGGTAAGGCCTTCCTGCTCCCATCAAAACTGTGGAGCAGTGGAGACATCACTAAGAAGCTTTTGGTTCAATTTCCATTTCTTTCCTCTGCCTCTTCCACCTGCAGCAAGGTTGGGCCATTACTGAACCTGGATGGAGCCTTGTATCCCTCATTAGAGAATTATTTCTGCAGAAAGAGCTCAATCCAAAGTCATATGAAATCCAAAGTCCCGAGAGATAAACTCGGCTTTTCTGTCTGTTCACCTCCTCAGTGCCAGCTGAAGGCCAGCTGAAAATAGCAAGGCTTTTATAGAAACAGAATCCCAGAATGGTTGGGGCTGGAAGGGACCTTAAAGATCAACCAGTGCCACCCCCTGCCATGGGCAGGGACACCTCCCACTATCCCAGGGTGCTCCAAACCCTGTCCAACCTGGCCTTGGACACTTCCAGGGATGAGGTGAGGATTTACAAGGCAGTTACATGAGACAGCCTCTCTTTCATGAGCAAAACATGGCAGGGGCAGATCTTGCACTGATTAAAATGAATGGAGTTGCACCAGTGAATTTTGTATTAAAACAAATGGAGTTGCACCATCAAATTTTACATTAAAATAAATGGAGTTGTACCAGTAAATTTTGCATTAAAATAAATGGAGTTGTACCAGTTAACACCAACAAAAAATGTGGTGCACATGGCTGTACTTCATGCGTTGCCCACTTCCCATGCAGGCTTCCTCAAATACAACATTGTCCTGTTGGATTCAGGAATAAACTCTCACCTTTCCCTCACACGAGAAGCAGCTTTAAGTCCCATGACTGTGATCCTCAAGGCTATTTAAGAATTTCTCTTTGCTGATTTTAACAGGGGTTATGTAACTGTCAGTCTTGAAGGACTGAGTCTTTCTATTTTGTCTCTTAGGAATTCTTGTTTGATTTTTGGGAGCTGCCTTGTGAGTATTTCTGAGATGCTGACTGGCTCTGGCTGGTCTAACCTGGATGTCAGATGACTCAGAGCTCAGATGTAAAGCTAGAATTATTTTGGTAAATGGGTTAACTGTTCCTGCTTTGTGCTCATCAATCACAGGATAATGGCACTCATGAGCACATCTTCGGTGATAAGACAAATTAACCACAAGGCAACAACTAAAAACAAAAGGTGATCAGGGTTTTAATAAAGCCCTTCCTCACACTCTTCCCATTTTCCCTCTTTTTTGGCAACTGCGGTGTGTTGAGATTGCCAGCCCATGATGGTGGCACTGCTGTGTCCAGGATTACACACAGGACTAAAAGTCACTTAAGTAAAGAAAATTCCCCCTCCAGAGCTCTGCCAGAGTCTGACCTTCTGCCTTCATTCTTGGGTTATTTCCAGGAGGCCTCCAGTCTTTCCCTTTGCTTTCTTTCTCTTGTTTTGCATGATTTACAGGACCTTTCTCGAGGGCTTGTTTGGGGTTTTTTGTTTTGTTTTGTTCTTTTTTTTTCCCCTTCCCCTCTGTTTTGCTGTAAACCTCAGATTGTAGCAGTGATCATCAGATATCACCCAAGGAAACAACTGGCTCTCTAATATTTGTTTTGCTTTACCACAAGTGCATAAAAAACCTTCTATTGTTCCATTTCTCCATCAGCCTGCATATTGTGGTGCTCCCACATGGATCTAAGTAGCCTCACTTCTGGAAATGAAAATGTATCTGTCTTCAACTTCCATAAATAAAATTCATTTAGGGGCCTGTAGCTGTTATCAGTTTGTCCTGAGGGAATTAACGTAAAAAAACCCACCAATTTTTCACTCTGAAAATATGAGATATGCATGTAAATTCTCAACTGCTGAACTCCCACTCTCCTTTGCAAAGAATGATTTTTGTCTTGGAATATTTTGTTTTACTGGAATAATACAAAAGGGAAAAGATTAATGATGTGATCTCCCTTGGCTGAATCTCCAGCAAGGGCAAATTTGCAGAGCTCAGAAGAAAAACCAGACTGAATTTCATCTGTAGAACCTGATCTTTGTTTACAGCAAGCTGTTGCCTTTGTCTTCAGCGAGGCTGGAAACGTAAGTGGTTCATCATTATTATGCCATTTAGATACGACAGTAATGACACTATGTCAAAACCTATCCCTAAACCCACAAAAAAATTAAATAAAATAACAGTTGAAATGTTCAGTTCAATCCTTCTACAACATTTGTTGGTTTGACTGCTGTTTTTTAAAGGGTGTTCCCCAGGGAGAGAAGAAGAAGGGGAGATAAATTGTGGGAATGCCAAGAGGGAAGGGCAGTAAACCTAAGGAAATCAGTGTGAAAAACTAAAACTTCTAAGGAGGCTTCCTGAGTCTGGCAGGGAAAAAATTAAAAAGAGAAACCAGAAAAAATGAAGGCAAGTACAGGCTGTAAAATGGTGCAATTTTTCACACACTATG
>WAAG01079452.1:355-11361 GCA_013390105.1 Tichodroma muraria
AAAACTAGAGGACATCAAATTGATAAGACAGGCAAAAATCACAGCTCAAGACCAGATACAAAATGTCTGCGAGAAGGGAGAAAGACTCATAATTTGTGTGGCCATTCAGAAACATGCTTCAAAAATAAATATCCTATCGCAAAACTCAATCTTTGTTTTGGCTTCTTAGAACTGCTTTACAAAGCTAACAGAGCGTTTCTACCCCTTTGTGTCATGCATTGTAACGATCATGTTTTCCAGCAATATCCTGTAGTCTAGAAGTTTTTCAACTACTAACTGATATTCCTCTAAAAGTCATCTTAAATTAAAGAGTTGAACAAGACTCTTAAAGAGGATTTACAACTAGCGGAGACCAGCTATCTATCAATACTCAGTCTGGTAAAATACAAGCTAATAGCGCTAAAATAAATGGCTGTCTAAAATACAGCAGAGATGGAATATACTCCTCTCTTCCACCTTGGCAAGCACCTACAGCAGAGCTAAAACAACTATCACCCTTCCCTTGGCACTGTTACCTCAAGCCATTTTTAACAGCTGAGCGGGAATTGTGCTGCCATCTGATAGTTGTTCAGTGGCCTACGACCAAGGAGTTGGCATCTTCCAACTAAGTCATCTTGAATTAAAACAAGGCATTGGCGCTAATTAGCAGCTTTCAGCGGTAAGGGAGAAGCCATGGCAAGGATGGAAACTCAATTACCCTCGTTCCAGCAAGCGCCTGTTCCTGGTCAGCATGTAGCTGGCGGAGCCACTTGTGTTCCCATATCTATGGCACATTTCTAATACTTAAGTCTTCAGATCAGACCACTGCGGGCCATTCACACGGAGGTCTGACCTTTTGTGCTTTGTACAAATTTGTAGCAAATCCATTGAAGACCCCCCAACAAATCTGATGCACTGTGCAGACATGTGTACCATAGGATCAACAGAGAACACAAAATGCAACTCAGATTGAGACCCTCACAACCACTTCCCTGTAAATCAGAGCGAAAACTGCCTCACTGGGAGTGGTCACCATCTCCTCACCAGCTCCTTAGTAGTGAATGCATTCAAGCTACTTAGTTACTGCATTAATCGAGTTTAGAGGGAGACACCACTTGAACACCACTCATCATTAACCAATGCAAAATCTTATTTCTTGTTTCATACTCAGACAGAGCATATCTATGAACTACACTCCCATTTACTGTTTTTCTTAAGATAATATAATTTCAATCGATGGGCCGCTTACTGCCTTCACTGGTGAAACTGCAGGTTATTAGCTACCCTCAACAGGAAATCACCAAACGTGTCATGATCGACTACATCATCTCAACTTTCAGCATCTTGTTATGAATTTAGCAACAGGGATAAAAGCTCAACCACGTTACACACCTTTGCACACATTCTGCTTCAGCAGCATCCAGCATCTGCTTCTTTTCTTCCAGTTTTTTACTCTTTTTGGAGACTGTGGCTCCTCCAGAGTTGAAGAAATTGATAGGGAGAACTCCCGTTGTGGTTTAGGAAAAGTATTCCCCAATTTAGAGTTCTTACAGAAACATTCCAAAGCACATGGAGCTTACTCACTCTCCCCTCCCCTTCCCCTGCGGCAGGATGGAAAGGGGAATTGGAGGCACAAAAGGTAAAGACCACAGGTTGAGATCAAGAGATAAGAACAACTACATTTTAATTTTGCAGTTGATAGCATATAAAGTTCAAAGCTATTTCAACATAAAGCACCATCATATATGAACACAATAAAATGTCAAACTTTGAAATATTGACACATCTATTTAAACCAAAGTCCATTTTTTTTGTTACTATGGCACCTTCAAAAACTGCCTGAGCTACTGCACCCAAGTAGAAGTCAGCAACGGGGTGCAGTGTTCTGGCAGCGCCTGCCTGTCCTACAGCACTGGCGAGGGAAGTCACTTTGAACACCCACAGCACCACTGGCAAGGGACAGAAGTCTGTAATACTGCACAGACAAGCCTCTCTCTCTCAGTTCAAAATGTATCTAAATATTTACTACCACGTATGCTGTGTATTCTGACAGGTCTTCTGACAAATAGCAAAACTCCGCAGAACCATTCCAATGAGTGCTGGCTACTCACACAATGCAATGTTTAACTGATTTCTGCAAGGTCATGGATTTTGAGGAAACGTTCTGTGCAGGCAGGGGAACAGCTTCCTGACAAGATCAAGCACTTACCTCAAAGTCAAAACAAAAACAATAGAGGGTACATATTTTAGGTATGTCCCAATAGACTTCACATACCACATGGAAAAATGCATACGTCTTTTAACTTCCATGCCAATAAAATTAAGTGTCCCTGCTGTGTTTTGCCCCCAGGAAGAGAGCCCACCAGCATCCAATTTTCAACTGCTATACAACAAACCAATGTAAATACAGACAAAATTCAGTGTAACAATACAAAAAGAAAAAAAAACAAGCCCCAGGGCTCAGCAATTCCCCCACCCAATTCAGTGAACGCAAAGGTAGCGTTACAACACAGGCTATATTACCGTTGCTATATTCCACTGGGGAAGAAAACCTAGAGCAAGAAACTTCCTACAAAAGTTTCTTTTGACATTAATCATCAGAACAAACAAAAATAGAAGATCTCTCTCAAGAAGCATCTCGCACATGCGCCCCTTAAATTTAAAAAAAAAAAAAATTCTCATTTTAGGAAATTCATCAAGAATAAATAATGTCATAACATTACATCCAGTTTACTTTTTTTTATACTTCTGGACAGTGTTTGAAAATAGAGCACCATATACCCTCTAGGACAGGTTAAGCTATTTCAGAGGTTCCTACACACATTTATTAATTTATTAATTTATTAAGCCATAAGCATTTAGTTTCAATCTCTTGTATCACAGGTCTTCAAACCTTCAGCTGCAAAAATTTGAAGACACAATCTAAACCAGATTGAGTCACTGAAATTTAGGAAGCAAAAATCCTACTACACAATCTCTCAAAAGTAAGATAATTTTCTTCTGTTCAGCTAACAAGATTGTACCACTTATCCCATGTTTATTGTAGCCCCACAAACAGTTGGATGGGCAGGAATGAGGCAGCAGAGAACATCAGCATGGGAAAAAAAAGTGAGTGAGCAGCTTTGGTGGGTGCCTGGCTCCCAGCCAGCACCAACCCACTACAACTAGCTTTGCTGCTAAAGAAATACCATGTACCACAAAAGATTTAGACTTTGGTTTCAGCAAGGCAAACTTCAAGCAGATATTGGTGGTACAGCCTTATTTTCCCATCAACTGCTTACAAACCACGTTTGTGTAACACTCTTTCGCACCCCTCCAAGTTCTGAGTTATTTTTTGCGTAACAGCGCAAAAAGTGTGAATGACTAATTTCAGGTGGAAAAGGCTATATCAATATTTTCTTCCCAACTACAGTAAAAGTAAAATAAAGATGGGAGACCAGTATCCCTAACAATACAGAACAGCAAATATAAACTAAAAAACAAAACAAAATAACAAACTACGAAGCAAACAATCCATGGGTAACAGGAACCATCTTCCCTTTTAAAAACCCAAAACGACTACATAATAAATGTTTTTATTAAACAAAGTTTATTTTAAATTTAAGACACACAAAAAGCAAGCAAACAAACAAACAGCACAGTAAAAACAGTCAGCAACAGGCATGCTCCACAAATGTGTCTTCCATGAAACTTAATAACCGTTCCCAGGTAATTTACACTGAAATCAGATGCTGTTTCATTGTGTTGTTCATGTTTATCAGAATATACACAAATAAGAGAAAAATAGGAAAATCACGCTGACCACAGAAATATTAATATCAGAATATGCCTTCAATTTTTATCAGTGCTGAAAAGCAAACTCATGCTCTTTTTTCCCCCCTCTAAAAACATTTAATTATTTTAATTCTTTTCTTATCCCTTCAGTGTTTTGCTCAGGTAATGATATACATGCTGCTCTTTACTGTTGACTAGAATTCCTTAGAACTGTTCTAAATCAAATATTTAATCACTCTTACACAGGTCAGACAAGACAGAGACACACAAAGAAACACATCTATAGCTCTATGGGCGTAACAGAGATACCCAGAGAGAACAAATAGCTAATTTAAACTGCAAACAAAGCTGTAAGAAAAGCACTGCAGTAGGGCTCCTCTCTCTCCCTTTTCAAGAAAAGTGGTCAACTTCACCAACTTCAGAAGGGAAGCAGAGCACCACTTCCATTTTGAGACTTATTCAAATACACCCCTTCATGCAAAATATACCCAGCAAATTAAATCTGCAACACTGGCTGCAGCAAACAAGGCGCGCAGGCTCAGCTGCCCTTCACAAAGCATCTTTGTAGAGCTATCTTTCTGCCAGTGCTCCTTTTGAATTCCCAAACAATACCTCGCAAAAATTAGATCTCCTACTGTGGGAAAGTTCCCAAAACACAAGCCAAAATATATTTTCTCATGAGGATACAAAAAACCCTGAATGAGGAAGTCAAAGTTCTTACAATGACTGTTCAGTGTACATATAGTTATTCTTGAAACATGCTAACAGATTAAGTAGTAACACTCTGATTTAGAGAAAAAAAATATTAAAATCAGATCAGTAGTTCAACAGAATGAATAGCTACTGCTAGCAGTTACCACTCAGTAATTTGCATAAGCATAGACTTTTAAAAACTTTTACGTATACAGACTTTTTAAAACAACAGATATCAAGAAACAATAACTTATGGAAAAAAACTTATCTAGGGGACATTGTAAAAAGCATAAAATAAATGAACCATTTTTAGAGGTTACACTTAAATTATCATGTTTTTTTTCCTTAGGTATCAAGGGTTCTCCATGAATAAATAGATAATCCACAGGAGACTCCAATCTCTTACTAAAGAAAAACGGGATCTTGTGAAAATGCTTGTGTGTCCTTTACTTTTGCTGACCTACACTTTTATACCCAAGACATAAAAGAGCTATCGGTCCTTTTGGTCTCAGAAGCCCAACAGATGATTTTGCTCATTACTAGTTTTGGCAGAAGAGCAAGCCTCTCCACGGCAAGCAGTCTTGCTTTACAATAATCCTCCTCCACCAAAGCCTCCCCTGCAGCACCACTGGCTACACCCCACGCACCAGTGGGGTGGGCGAGCATGGGTGAGAGGGTCCCGGCCCATTGGCCTCACGGAGGGTACAGACACATGCTCTGATGTCTGAACAGCACCTCAGGAAGCAAATGGACCAAACAAGCTTGGACTGGGTAGAAGATCCCTGGGCTTGGGGCCCAGCACTGCTCACTTCAGTACATTTCCTAGGCAAGAATGCCACAGAAAGGCTCCCAGCTTTTAAGTGCAGGAAAGAGACTGTGTCCACAGAAGCTGACAAAAACCTGCTCACAGGAACATACTCAGCCCAAACCCAGGGCAAACACTTCTGCAGCCACTGCAGGGCAGAAATCAAAAGCAAACTCTACCAAACAGATAATTAATCAAGTAGGAAATTACACAGAGCTTATCGGCGCTACAGTTAAACCCTCACTTTCCCAGTTTCAAACCGGCTCGGATACATACAGCTAACCGAGCTGCAATCTTCTGATGCAATGAGAAAGCACACAAGTGTTTAGGACAAGGCTTCAACTCAGCTATTTCTATACTACAGGTGAAGGCTTCCTGATCATACCGAGGTCTTTGCAAGTGTTGGCAAAACTCGTATCACTAAAAGATACAGAAATCTACTAATGCAGAAAGTACTAGCCCTATGACCGGGGAGGACTACTGCAAAAGAAATTAAAAAGTCAATACTCCTGCCATTCTCGAAGCTCTTGGCCATGGAGATATGAATGGCTATGGGAAAATACACATACACACACCCCCATTAGAAAGACTGGGAAATAAGCATACTCTCTTTCAAAACAAACAGGATACTAAGCAGCCTATTGCAGTACATACCCTTAGTTTTGAAAATGACATGAAAATTGACACTGCAAGTTCAGAATCAAACATTCCAGGGCTGTTTCAACAGACTGAGATTAGAGAGTTCACAAGAAAATCTGAGCTATGCAAGGATTTTCAGCTTTACTTATCAGCCACAAAAAGATACATTCATACAAATAAGTTTGTCGGGCATGAAATAATGCTGCATAGTAATACTAGCTTGAGAAAAACATTAAGAGAAAAAAAAAATGTACACTTCCTTCCAAAATACATTCTCTGGTATTATTTCTGTACTAAACAAATTTTAAACCAAATAAAAACATTATTTGCTTTGTCAGATAAAGATCTCACTTTTTCCCAATGATTCCTTTGGTTTTTATGCTTCCAGGTAAGTACTGAAACACAGCAGGAAAAATCCCTATGGTTAAAGGTCTCTAGATACATGAGTCTATTATAACTTGTTTCATCTGTATCCACCTCCCTTACTTACAGCCCAAGCGTCACCACAAGACACCACTAAACCTACAGTTTTTCAGACACATTTAGGGTATGTTGACTATTTTGAACAAGTTTCCAAAACCCTACAGCATCTAGAGGTTTGTTGGGTTTATTTTGTTCAGACCAACTACCCTTACAGCTGACATTATGATGGCAATTCTACTTGAAGCCCACTGCTGAGCAAGAAAGAAGACCAGATCAAGAACCAGCAAAAACCTTTCTTCATTAAGCCGTGTTACTAACAGTGGTCCCAACATTAACACAAAACATAACAGGCTCATGACCCCACTTCAGAATTAGTCACTGCAGTCAGCAGAAAGCCTGAACACCACCCTGGGAAGCACAGCTAGGAATCTAATTTTGCTGGCCAAATGGGCTCCCCAGAAAGAATGTCCAACCTTGTAAAGTAAGGCTGCTCCTGAATGACCACATAACAAAGCCCTGAGGTGCATTATGGAAAGACCATATCAGTGTGATTCAGCCAAATACCAGGCATCAGCTGTCACAGTCCTTCGCTTCTCAGGGCTACCAAGAACTAGCAGGAGAATTTAGCAACAGAATCAGTTCTCAGCATTATACTGCTGTTAGCAGCCTGATAACGTGGGTTATCCTCCTTTGTAAATGCTCACCTCTAAAAGATGGCAACACAGTAGCATGCTGACAGTGAAGAAAATCTGAAAGCAAAACTCAAGCTCTAAAATAGTTTTGTTTTTCAAAGGAAAGAGATCTTTCTTTTTTAAAAAAAGGATAAGCTCTTCTGAAGAAGATCATTTTAATCTTCTAGAATATTTGATATAAAGACACACGATCAGCCTGAATTTAAAGACTAAATATTCTTTTGCTAGACTCACATATAAAATGCTTAGTTTCTATGATCCCATTAAACTACACAGCCTTGTATTTACTTTTTAAGAGATCACTGTAGCAAGAAGGAAATGTTCATTTCTGGCTTATCTGAAGATTGCAAACAATTGTGCTATCACTGGTTACAAGTATAAAAATAACAACTGGGGAACAAGCTGAAAGTTTATTTGGAAAAAGCATAGGTACATCCTATAATTAAAACATTTTCCCTCTCAAGTGTTCAAGAAGGGAGTATCTGCTTAACTACAGCATCCTGTTTAGACGTCTTCTGACATTAAATGACGCATTAGTATCAAACTAAGGGCCACTGTACAGTTCTCCCCTCCGCCCTGAAGATCTGGCCTGATGCTGTTACATCTCTGCTCTCCGTTACTGCTGTATTGAACTGCCTTCATGTACCACACCAGCATTTTCCAGAAGCAAACCTTAGGCATCTAACATATATATGGCACGCATACAAAAAATTTCTTCCTGCAGACGTCACTACATGGCATGGAAATAGTGAACAGTATGCAGAGTTTCTGAAGCAACTAGCTATTCACATACCATGCCATGCAAATGAGTTGTTAGGATAAAGAAAGATTAGGGCTCAGTTTCTCTTGTTTGAAAACAAAAGCAGGCCAATTTTTTCAGACCAAGCTACACCAGTATAAAACTGCATGCTTTCTAAAATGGCCTATGATGTCAAAAAGAATTTGTTTTGTAAAGACTTAAAGCTGTAACAGTCCACGCAAGAGGACATTAGAAGAGAAAAAAACTAGATTGCTATTACTCACAGCTTTAGGGCATAAAACCATTTGTAATTTATGAACATTTAAAAGTTAGATTCCCCAAAGTAGTTAAATTAACTTTCTAGTTCCTGTCTTCAAAGAGAAAATGAATAGTTTAATACATCAATTAAAGAGAAGAGTTACACAACAGGCATGTTAAAGTACAGGCCACATATATTATACATCCTTTTATTTTTAATTTTCTTTAGCCAACAGAACATTGAGTTGTGATTCACAAAATTCAGGAACTCTCTGTAAAGGAGGATATACCAAAGAGATATAAAGTTATGAATTTACAAAAGCAATTGCAGAATACACTGTTTACCTCAAAGAAAAAAAAAAAAAAATCAGTCCAGTCTAAAATTACCAAGAGATTTCTGCAGTACAAAAGTTCATGCCAAGTTAAGTTTGCTTTCCCCAACAATGTTTATCAGACCTACTTCTCCAGGCTGTACATACTGGTTATCACTCTGTCACTCCTGTCCTCTGAGCCTGCAGTGAAGGCATGGTGCCAAATTCGCACCTTGACAGTCCAGGGTGAATAGTAATGTCAAACAGATATTTACCTCATCATGATTTGAGAGAAACTGAGCCCCAAAGAGTTTGTTAACGTAAGTAAGAAGCAAATATGCTGCTAACATACTTCTCTTGCTATTTCCTGCACTGACATGAATATGATAAATATATTTTCTTTCCAGCCCTCTCTCGACTTTAAAAAAGCCTCATGACTTCCCAAAAGCCAAAATCAAGTAGCTATCTTTTAGAGATAGCATAGCAAGGGCAGGAAAATACAAGTAAAGAGACAATAAGTTACTTTAAGGGAAGAAGGAAAAACAAGATCTTTGTACCTTTTCATATATTTTTTTCCTTTTTACGCAATGATGAAAGACGATATGCGTAAGCATATTTCTTTCAAATTTCAATAATGCTGTAAAATAAAATCAAACTTCCTGAACTGAGAACCAACAGCAGAAAACTAAGACACCCAATTCAACATGAACCATTTACAAAAAACACCAACCAAGTTTTCTGCTGCAAGCCCAGTCTCCCCAGGAGCAACAGGAGGGCACCACCAGTTTCAAGTATTTCCAGTGCTAACAACAAATTAGATTTCCCACGTATTTGGTCCTATTTGTGGATTACTTTGGGCCAGTGTCAGTTTCATGGATTTAAGGGTGGGCTTCTTTTCCTGTGCTGATTGCCACAGCAGGCTGCCAGTGTGCTGATTCGGGAAGTTTTACAGCACTAACGCAGCCCTGGTGTTCCCAATTTAGCTCTCTGCTCAGTGCCCTTCACTGGGTTTTATCCCTGCATCCGGGCTGGATTCTTCACTGCGTCATTTCTTACTTTCTGCCTTTTTTGTTTTTCCTTATTATCCCTTCTAGACAGCAAGGCCAACTGGCAAGGACATGAGAAAGTCTAACAGTTCGCATGGCACAGATCATGCCACAGGGAAAGCATCCTCCAAGCCTAGCCTGGTGGCCCCACAGCCTGATCTAGTGGTTTCTGAGCATCTGCCAGCATCTCTCCTCCTGAACAGCCCACCATGCTTCAATAACCATGTCCTGAGGCTGGACACTGCTCGTAGGCTCCCCCCAGCTGGAATTTATGCCTCTGCTAGTTCAAGTGACCTCGCTATGAGTTTGCAGAGTGTCTTCCCCAGGAGAGAGCACTCAGACTCCTTCAGCTTTCACAACACACTGAAGGGCTGGGTCCAGCACTGAAGGCAAACAGACATTTGGAAAAGGTCAAACAAGGACAGAGAAACAAGTTTAGCACCACAAAAACATGTTTCAGAAGCAGCTTCCTTTTTTTATATATAAAAAAAAAGTAAAAAGTAGAGCTGCCAAAAAGGCATGCCACATACGATGCCTATGCAGTCAGTATGCTTTTCCATGAGAAGTTTTATTTTCTCACACATACTCTATGAGCACGGGGATAAAAATAACATTACCACAATGACGTATCTATAGTAGGAGGAATGACTTATGGGGGCTGACCGAAAGTCAAGGTTTCCTCTTTGCCCCAATTTGAAATCATCACCAGCCAGTCAGACGCCTGCCAAAACAATCAGTAATAAGCATCTCTTCCCCAAAACCCGAATACAGAGACTGTTCAGAGAGCAGGACAAGCCTTTAGAAAATAGGACAGATGGCATTACAACTCCAAGCAAAGTAACTCCTTGTATCATTAGCTATTGAACCGAGGCTTGATGTGGGGATCAGTGTAAAGCTTATTAGTCTTTAGACAGTTGGCAGCAACAGCCACTGCAGCAACCGTTCGGGAGCAGAAGGAACTCATTCAGTTTAGTTGTTTTTCAGGTCATGTTAAGTCAAAATGTTTCTGTACGCACTCCAGTCCCCAGCTTAACCTTTCTCAGCCTCTCTAAGCGCAACTACGCTCACAAACAGCCTCACTCACACACTCCTCTGACAAAGAGGGCTCCAGGAGCCCGGCGCAGGTATCTAAAAAATTCCTGCCTGGTGCCATTGTGTAAGGATTTCACCCTACTTTGGAGAGCAAGGACTTGCCAAGAATACCACTGACCTCAGCCCCTACATTATGAAACAGCGCTGCCAGCTCCAGCCAGCTATGTAAAAGTAGGGATTGAACTCAAATCCTGAGCCACCCGTACTCCGGGGCAATAACAAAACACACACACTCACACACGGAGGGGAAAAAAAAAAAGAGAAAAGAAGGAAAAAAAGAAAAAACACACCACCGTAAAATTATACTCTAAGTTCATTTTCTATTTACCGGAAGCAAAAACAAACCCAGCTGGCGTTTCTCCCTTTCCTTCCCCCAAAATCAGGGAGTAGGAGGAAAGTTGTCGCGTTAATGCGCGCCTTCCCTTCTCGGGAGCCGCCAACCGGGAATTCAGCGCTGGGGAGCTTGGCGGGGGCTGGGAGGGGGGACAGCCCTGGCGGCGCTGCCCCGGAGCGGGGCCGCGGAGCTCCGGGCTGCCCGGCCGGGCTGCGCGGGGC
>WAAG01079494.1:5092-32655 GCA_013390105.1 Tichodroma muraria
CCACCCGGGCCGGCGGCTGGGGGGGCCGCTGCCCGCGGCCCCTCCTCAGGCCGGGCCCCACGCAGACCCCGCGGGCGCTCGTTACCTCGGGCTCCTCCGGGGCGAACGGCCGGGGCTGCTCCGCCCCCGCCGCGACCCCCGGTGCTGCGGGTGTGGAGGCCGCGTCCAAACGGCGGCCTCCGGGGACTGCAAGAAGTTCGTACCGAATGCTCGGCCCAAGCAGGAAGGGAGGAAAGGAGAGGAAGAACGGAAAAGGAAGGAAGGAAGGAAGGAAGGAAGGACAGAAAGGGAAGGAAGGAAGGAAGTTTGAGGGAAACAAATTGTTGACTTAGGAGTGTAGAGTGCTAGAATCTGACCTGAGAAACATCTCCAGGATGGAAACAGAGAGCTTGATAAAGGTATTTAGAGCTTGATAAAGGTATACAGTTGCGAGAAACCAAAGAAACTGAGGTTTCTCACCAGCGAAACCAAAGCGAGGGAGAGGAGGTGACCTGCCCGAGAAGGCACTTCTGGAGGGTTTGTCCCAGCTCTTAAGCGCAGCCCGCCAGTCCTGAGGACTCTAAGGCACAAAACAGCCCGAAATTGCTTGTTCTTTTACACAGTGGAGAATGTGTGAATCCTAAACCAAGGTCTTCCACTAAAGAAGGTGGGTTTTATGAGGGAATAGCAAAGAAATGAAGGGAAACTAGTGCCAAGGGAGCCCATTGGAAAGAGCCCAAGGATATTGTCAGCGGCCTGTCTGCTGCCAGGTGGCCTGAGACTTCACAGCTCTAGTGTGAAGGTTGGAAGGTGCAAGCCAGGGAGTGTCCAGCAGTATTAAAACAGTTATACGGAGTCTTCCTATTGCTTTCAACAGGACATAGGCTTGGCAAAACCCATGGCAAAATGGTTATGCACCAAAGACGTTGTTGTATCACACCAGAAAATTTCAAGTTGAGATGAAATTGTAGTACATAACGTGATAGTGCTGATAGCATGAGGAACACAAAGCAGTCCTACCTGCAGGAGCAGTGAAAATCTCTAACAAAGCAGCTCTCTTGTTTTCAACCAGTCAGCAAAGCAGCAGGGTTGGGCACAGCTTCTACTTCAAGCAAAAATTTATCACATCAGTGTAGTAACTGATTGGGAAGTTACCAGGGCCCCAAAGACATAAACCGCACCCTCCAAGTGCTGATTAAAACAAGGATGCATTTATGAAAGCCAGGTATGGGGGGGCCGTGTCGGACTACAGCTCCCGGCATGCTATGCGACCGGACTACAGCTCCCGGCATGCACCGCGGCCGCACCACAGCGCCCAGCGTGTCCCGCGCTTGCAAGATGGCGGCGCCCAGGGGCGGCTCGGGCCCTGACAGCGACACCGGCTCCGACTCGGACAGCGGCAGTGAAGCGGCTGCGCGGTTCCGGGAGGCTGCCTGGGACTGCACCGCGCAGGCGGCGTGGGCGGAGCCGCGCGGCGGTGAGGGGCGGTGGGCAGGCTGGGCTCTGCTCCTCCGCTGCGGCGTGCCCTCCCCTCTCTTCGCCGTCTCTGTCCGGCCCCCCTCCGCAGCTCCTCCTGACCCGCGGGGATTCCTCTCCGCCGCGGGCCGGTGTCAGAACTGAAGGGGGCTCTGCCCGGCCCTCCCGAGGCCATGTCCTGCCTCCAGCCGGGCCCAGAGTCCCTTCCCGGCAGTCCTGGCCCGAGGGAAGTTTCCCTTTCCCCTCGTAACTGTTCTTCCCCGCAGGTGGGCCAGGGCTGTCTTTCAGACATTTTTCTTTATGCTCTAACATGTGCCTGACGGGGATTAAAGAGTTCCTAGGACACAGGTCTCTAAACGTGCCTTTGCGACTTTCTTTTCAGGGGGCTTTAGGAAGGATCGGTTGCAGCCTAAAGATCAGCCAAGCCTGAGGTATTTTTGCTTCTGATTTCAGACCTAATATTTCCCTGAAGAAAAAATGTGTAATATTTATGCTGCTTCTGCTTTGTACCTTGTGATACTTCATACTAAAAGGGCCAGTTCTGTTTGGGGGATTAGTCCAACCATCTTGTGAAATGATGCATAAATCTGAATAGATTAATACGTTTTTAAGGGTTTGGGTGAGAGGGCCAGATGTTGTTGGCCTGGAAAGAGATAATCCTTGTTCTTTTTTCAAACGGGTGTGAGGCAAGCAGCCACAAGGAGGGTGACAATGAGCTCCAGACGACTCCAGAGTTCAGAGCACACGTTGCAAGGAAACTGGGAACCATGCTAGACAGGTACTCGAATGCAAGGCTAGAAACGTTTGTTCTGTGGGTCAGTTACACTGATGTGTTTATGTGCTAATCCCAGGAAGTTCAACATCTTTTGTCCTTCAGGGATGTACTTGTACTAATCTTCCAATATTCTGTGACCTAACCTTGCTGATGTGCTGTGCCCATTTGGTCAAAACTCTGTGCAGCACTGCTTGTCTCCATTTGCCTCTGTGGTGAACATCTTGTGGGGAGAAAAGAGAATTTGGGTGCCTTAGCGCTTCCATCATGTAAAGGCTGGCAGGAGAATCTCTGATTTGTTCTTACAACCTAAACCAGTACCTGATTCAGGGTTGTGGTGACAGAATGCCTCTCTCTATTGGGCAAGCATGGCTCTGGAGAGCTGGAATTCCTGCTGTTCAGAGCTGCCTTTGGAAACACTGTTTTTAAACCATTCTTGTGGCTTGCATTGCTGAGGAGAGAAGGCCTGGTCTGCTCTGGAAGCAGGGAGCTGAGGCAGCCTCACTAACAAAAAAGGATCTATGCAACATCTCCCTCAAGTCTTGTTTCCCAGAAATACCCAACTTTAGCTCAGTTTGCACAAACCTATCTAAGGTCTGACTGGGGTTTTCTGTTTAGTTTCATCACTGTCTTGAAGGACTCATCAGGACCGTCACAGACTTCGGTGGCACAGTCTGACTCTGAAGATGACGGTGAGTTCCAGTCTCAGCCATTGTGGCTGTTTTGTGACTGTTAACTGCTGACAGGTGGGATGGATCCTGTCCATCACCAGCTGTACATCCAACTGACTAATAAACATTTGCACTGAAAGAATTTCTGTTGGTGTCTGTGAGGGCTGTTTTTTTGCAGCTCTGACCTCTGTGCCCCAAGTCCTCCCACAGTCCCAAATAACTGCTGTCCAGCACTGTGGAAATACAGTAACAGCACTGAGGCTTCCAGGGAAACAGCAGTTGATTGCTTCCACCTCTGTTTCATATTCTGCCTAAAACCCTCCTTTCCATACTTCAGGTTTTCGCCTCTTCTCTTCCTCTGTCCCTGGAGACTGTGGGAAACCAGAGCCTTGCCCTGCAGCAAGGAGGAGGAGGCCAGTTAGCTCCAGGTGAGGTGCTGGCAGCTGCTTTGCTCTTCAGGTACTGTTGCATCCCACATTTCAGAGGCAGCTGGGACTCCCACAAGGGAATAGGAAGCTGAAGAGCTTGAGAAGTGTGTATTTATGACTCTTATATTTCACTAGACCAGAATTTTGTTTCTTTTTTAGTGCCAGGAAACTAGAAACGTTTGTGGGAGATATTCTTTCCCCTCCTAGTGTGTGTAAAGAACACGTTGGCCTTCAGACTGGTTAAATGCAAACTGTAGGTATGGGAGTCCCAGAGCCACTGGGTGTTAGTTGTGTGTTCTCATCTAAGATTACTCTGCTGTCCAATTTTTGGGTGAATTCAAGGCAAAAGTGCAACACAACTTCCTTCCCTCTTGTTACCTTTCCAGTGACACAGACAGTGACCAAGAGTGGCAAAGGTACCAGGAGGCTGCCGTGTCAGCTGCGGATATTCTGAAGCAAAGTGCTTTTCCTGCATTGTCCCAGGGTTCCAGCCAGGATCAGAGTCAGGGCTATGTAGAGCCCAACCAGAAAAAAAAGAAGAAAAAGAAAAGTAGGAGAGAGAACAATATTCAAGAGAAAATAATAGACCCATCAGAGTGTGACCGGATCTGCAAAGATTTGCCTCAGTTGGTGTCTGCAAATGGCCAGCAGGAAAGACAGGACAGCAATCACAGAGAGAACTCTGTGCTGCCAGGAGCTGTGAAGAAGAAAAAGAAGAAGAAGAAAAAAGAATGATAATTTTGCTCTGCAAACGGCAGGTGGTTGTGATGGGTGAAGGAAACTGAAAGAAAACCTAACAACAAGAGTTGCTGCAGATGAGGGAAAATTAATTGGCAGAGCTTCTGTTCTAAAAGCTCAGTGGCCTGAGAGACTAATTAAGTGACTTCCTGTGCTACTGGCGTCCCTGAGGAAGGGAACATTGTTCTCTTCACACAGCAGTTGTCTGTGCTGCTGCTTATGCAGGCCCAATCTAAAAGGATTAAATGCTGTGCCAGACTTGCGTGGCACAGAGATGTGGTCATAGCTGCATTCTTGCTGGTCTGTTCCTTCACATCGTGAAATCCTTCTGGAGAAAGTGTATGATGAATTGAATTTGGTTTACATGGCAACAGGTGATCAACTGCTTTTTCTCTGCCTCCTTGTAGACTACTAAGAATAGCTCCAGCCTGTGAGAGACTCATTTATCAGAAGCATCCTGTCAGAAATCAGGGCCCTTTATTTTTTCCCCGCTATCATCATAACAATCTGTTGTTGAAACCTGCTGTGTTACTAATCCCTCTGCAATCTGCACCTCTCCAGGGCCCCTGCACATAAACAGTGTGTGTTGAGCTGATTTCAGGGTTGGTGTAAATGCACCCTACTGTTCCAGTTGTGTCCACTGAAAAATTTTTCATGTATAGGGATTTTTTTATGGCATCTGTTATTATTAAATTTTACTACACTCTTGGACCTACTTAATTTGATAGGTTTTGTACAACTGTGGCTTTCTTGCTGTATTCAGATTCTCCCCAGCAGAAATGGAGGTGGCTCAGGATGGCTCTTTAGTTGCTGGGTGATCAGTACTATGAAATTGCTACAGCGAGGACGTAGGCCTAATTTAAAAACCACCTTTCAGTCCTTGTTTGGGCTGATTAATGACTTTTGTCTCTCTGAAATACTGTGAGGTTTGGTAGTTTTCAGTATGACTCTTTGTCTGTTTGTTCTTCACTCCCAGTCTTTCAGGAAATCAACTGTTATTATTAAATATTCTACTTTTGTTTTTAAGATTCCTGGGTTTCAGTAAATCCAACTTATTGGCCCAATTCAGATCAGAAGGCCAGATTAGAGAAACCAGAAGAGTGAAGTGTAGCTCTTTGAGCATTAGAAATCCTTGTAAGAATCTTGCATTCTTGGTTTTTAGTCAAGAAAACACAGCTGGCATCCAAAAATAGAAAAGCTAAGTAGAAACTTGGCTTGTAAGCTAACAGAATGTGCCAGCAGAAGTTACTTGTCTTATGTGCAGTTAAAACTTCAGTGTACTGAATTTTAAACCTGGGCTTTCAAATGCATGGTGGCCTAAACATTTCCTTTTGCTTTGTTTTGGGTTTATTTTTATGCTAACTGGAAATTAGATATATTTGCAATTGATGTACGTGGAAAATTAGGAAACAGTTCTAGGATAAAATTCCTCAGAGAATCTAGTTACTGAAATTGTTGATGGTATCTAGAGGCAGCTCGTATCAGTGAAACTTTTCAGGGACATCTGCAATTTTGACATTCCCAGATATGATAACTGAAGAGTTCACTTTTGGGCTTTTTCAACTCTCCCTTCCAATCTCAAGGTTTTTCATCCATTTCACAGTTGAAAGAGTAGCTCAGTTTCAGTCAGACAAACCTGTTAGTTGGGGCTGTTCTCACGTCTGGCTAATGATGTATCAGTGATGTGGATGTTGAGAGTAAATAGAGAGGAATAATTAGAAGAGGAATTATGTAAGTAGATCCTTGGGACTAAAACCCTTCACTTAGTGCAGGCAAGACTCTAGGATAGTTATCTGCATACCAAGAACTACGAATCAAGCCTACATGGAAGCTGAGAATGAGCCATGTTCTGTGAAATGAATCCAGGCTGAGTGTTTGTAGAGAAAACTGAAGGAACCTCTACTCTCTGTAGAGCATTGGAACCTCCCAGGTGCTGGGCAGTGTCAGGGGCCAGTGTGGAATGCCATCCTCCAAATCATTCAGCAAGTTAGATGAGATGAGAATCCACAGGGTTAATGTAGAGAACTGGGATCTCCTCGCAGCTGTTAAACTTTAATTTCTGCATTTAAAACAAAGCAGAGCTATATCAAAAACAACCAAGCCATTTCCACTAGGATAGCATGATTTTAGAGCAGGTCATTTTTAACTGAGAATGTTTGGTATTTTGGTAGTTAATTAAGGATTTGTAGCTTGTCAGTGATCCCATACTGACAGGTTTGTGCCAAGCCATTCCCAGATCTGTTTCTTGGTTATTCTCATTGCAAAATCAGGAACTTCCAAGGTGCTGTTATTTCTCATAGTTCCTGTTGGTGCTTCCTTGCAGCAAAGGAGGAGAGTGTTTAAAGGTGATGTCCCTTCTTTGGCAGCTCAGCTTTGCTCTTTCCCACATGATTTTGTCTGGTGTTGGCTGGTTTGTACAGGCCCAGCTTGATGAAAGCTGAGCTGAATGAAAGTCCCATCCACATCCTGGCACTGTTGGGATTCCTTCTTGGGCAGCCACAAAAGGATGTCAGGCCATTCTGAGCTGGCTCATGGGCTTTAGGTTTGCTGTTTTGGGGGAGGAGGGGGCAGTGGATTTTAGCAGTGCCAGCATCATCTTCCCATGTTTTCTGTCTTGAGCCTGAGATGTTTCCTCTCCTGGAGGCAGCTGAGTAGGGGCTTGTGTAAGGCTGTGGTAGCAAACACGTCTGGAGTTGCACCTGGCAGGTTGGTTGTGGCAGTCACTCAGGAGCTACTTGTGGTGGTTACTGGGTGGAAGATGCCATCTGTGTGGAGATGAAGGTCTCGATGACGTTGTGAGTGGATGGCAGCAGCTGGCTGTGGCTGTTGGTGGAGTCAGAGCTTTGGTACAGCACCAGGCTGCTGGAGGACACTGCCAAAGGTACAGGAAGAAGTCAATTGCAGATTCTCATCAGTCCCCTTATTGTGCATGTACACCCCCCATTTCCAGCATGGCTGTACTCTCCTGGCTTAGGGGCATAACTGCTTTTGTCTGTGTGTTTTGTGTGCTGCTAAATACCTGGCTTTGGTCCATGGCCAGCCTGAAAACCTTGAGGGCAGCAATCTCCAGAGAGTTCCGTTCCAAGAAGTCTAGTTGATGTCCTAGTTCTCCTCTTAGAACTGGGAAGACCCAATTGGAGTCTTCATGAGGGAGCCTTGGGCTTCTCAGCCCTGAAAACTGCCCACAGGACTGAGTATTCATTGACACTGATTTTGTTGATATTTTTCAAGGTATTTGCCCTTCTAGATTCTGAAGGGGCCAATTTTCACAGTCTGGCCTTACATGGGCTCTGCTCTGACTCTTTTCCTTGTATTGACTTTTCAAACCCCTCAGGACAGTGGCAGAGCCAATTTAGGGAATTGTGAGCCCCAATTACCATTTTCTAACTGGATTTTACAGTGTTGGCAAGAAAAACTAGCCAATACGTGGCTTAAGAGCCACAATAGTGGCTGCTGCTCTTACCAGCAGGGCTTGAGGTGAGGCGTGGGCCTGGCTGAAGGTGCTGGATGGTTGTGTCTTGGTTCTGGAGATGGATTGTCGGTGCCTGTGACACTGGTGTGTGCATCCCAGACTCGGTGTGAGTCTCCGAGTCAGGTGTGAATGCCTAGAGAAAAGAGAGTTAATAGTGCCTGCCTTCTACATCCCTTCTAGCAGCTGTGAGAGAAGCATTGGGCAGGTGCAGTTTCTGGGGAGGTTAAGTCCTCCTTGATGATGCAGTGAAGAACTTGCTCTAGTGCCTCCAGTACTGCAGCTGGTACCAGCAGGGCCAGGAGATAAAGATGCTTCTGCTGGGATGGTACAGACACACCCAAAAACTCTTTGACATGCAAGGAGCTGCCTGCAGACTGGTGCAGCTCTCCGGAGGGGGAGCAAAGGCTAAACAAAGGCTGTTACCTGTTTAGTCGGTGTCAGGTTGGTCAGGGCGCTGAGATTGGCTGTGTCTGTTATCACCATGGTTTGTGGTAAGAGGCCTGTGTGTGTGTATTGAGTCACTTCAGATTTGGGGCCATAGAGAGCTGCACATGAAAGAAAACAACAGTTATGTGGATGCTGGAGCTTTGGCTGAGTTGTTCTCCTCATGCAATGGGACCTGCTGTCTGTCTCCAAAATGCTGGCAGTGGAAGGTCAGGGAGATAAATGCAATAGAAAAATAATTTCATAATTAGAGCGACAGTGACAGAGGAGGAAAACAGAGTGCTGTAAGCCCAAGGACACAGCAAACGCTCCAGAGCAGTGTCTTTACTTAAACCAATGAGATCACGTTCTTACCGTGAGGGTTTTGTATCTGAGCCATGGTAGCCATGAAGGGGCTCTGGTTGATGTGGCTCTGGACTTGCTGCATGAGGGGCTGCTGGTAGGATGGGTGCAGTTGCTGGGAGAACTGGACGGGCTGCAGGGTAGTGAGGCTGCTCCCCATGCTGTTTATTACAGGAACACTCTGGGGCTGGGTTGAGGCCAGGCCTGGAAAACAAGGACTGATGCCAGTGGTGTCCCACACTGCAGGAGGAGTGTGGCTGCTCTGCAGTAGGGCGTCTGAAACAGCCATTGTGGCAGCCTGTCACTGCAGGGTGATTTCAGATCCTGCTTTTCACGTGTTCCCTTGGTTGTCTGTGATTAAGAATAGATTTCATGCCTGTGAGAGCGAAGTGGAAATGTCCAAAAACTGCATCAACCCACCTCTGGTTTCCAGTGTTTGTTCCTGTCTGCATCCTTGTTTACCAGTATAGCCCCTTTTCCAGTTTAGTGATCACTGGGGAGGCCTTGCTCAAAAATAAATTCAGAGCATCACCTCAGTGCCCAGTTAATTTACTCTTTATTTTATCAAGCTGTTGGCAGCAGAGTCAACTAGGCTGTAGCTGTCCAGCCACGTGGAATGGCGTTTCAACTCATTTTGCTAGAGCTGCCAAATTAAGGAATTTGAATCAGTGAGAGAGGTAGAAGGTTTCACACCTTACTGCCCATTTCCCACAGTTGTCCAGATCCTGTTCCTATAAATCAGCAGGTCTCTCCAGCACTCCAGTTTTACTTTTTTTGTTTGCACAGAATTCAAATCCATATCATAATCTTGGGAAGAAGTGGAAATTAGTTCACAGCTGTCACCATGGAACAAAACAAGGCCTCTTTCTTCCTGGGAGGAAAGTGTAAGAGAAGAATATATGTTTTATTTTCCTTTCTCTAATGAGATGCATTTTGGCAGTAGACTAGTCTTGGAATGAAAAGAAATCTCATAAAAGTCCAGAAAAGCTGTCAAAGTCAAAAATATATGGAAATAGTAATTACTTCTGTGGATTTCAAAGGCATATGCTGCTCTTTGCAGGAGGTGGAACAGGATGTTTGTCTTTCAAGCACTATGAACATGCTCCAATTTTCATAATTTTAAGGAAGTATTATATTTATATTTGGAAAGATGAAGAGCAGCAAACCAAAACATTGGCATAAGAATAGATTGTAAAAGCCCCTTACTCTTAAAACGTGGATTTTGTGTGCAACTTAATTCTAACATGAATGAGGAACATCTGTCCTTAATCCCACTGGTACTTGCCAACAGTGCTGCTGATCTTTGGTGACAATTTCCTCGGGTTTGTATCACTGCCAGCTTAGTGACAGGGCTTTGACAATGGGGCAGGTAGTTGTAACAAAGAGAGGCAGCTCTCCCTGTGGCTGCTGGAAGCGGAGTCACTGCAGGCACTACTCACCGATCACCAGGGTGGAGGCTCCCGTGTTGGTGAAGGCGGGTGCCAGCGACGGGGTCTCGCCGGCCCCGATTGCCATGACCCCCGGCAGGGATGCCATGATCAGGTTCTGGGTCTGCTGGCTCAGCGTGTGTGGGCTTTGCTCTAGGCTGTGCAGGGCAGTCAGGGTGCTGACAGGAGGGAGAGTTCCTCCAGGAGCTGATACCTGTGGGGAAGGAGAACCCTGAGCGTGCCACCTGTAGCAGGTGAGTCCCGAAGCTGGGATAAACACTTTTCTTCCTGCTCTTCCCCCTTGCTAACTGGAAAGGCTTCCATATCCTTGTCTGCAGTTTCTGTGTGCTCATTGATTAACTAGCACAGGTCAGCTGTTGACATACTAGGAGTAAATCCTTGCTGGTTTAGTTCTTTCACATTTAAGAAATCGTAAGAATGGGATTAAGCCCACTGCATTCTCTGTAGGGAAAGATCATCTGTTTCATAGCTGAGGGCCGAAGGTGAAGCTCAGAGAAATTAAGAGGCTCAGCTAACTTCACATAGTAATTCTAATAGCAGAGTTCAGCACGGAATCCAGGAGTTCCTCTTTCCTTTAGAGACCTGTAGTCATAGTATTGTGGAAGATCCAAAAAAGCATTCTAATAATTTGTCTGATAGAGAAAATTAAATGCCTTATATTATACTTGTTTTCTCTCCCCTCAGACAAAAAGCTGTAAGGAATCTTTAGTAAGTACAAAGAGGTTAAACAGTGGGACCACCTTGATATCAGTTTAAGAAGACATAGAAGATTTTCAGGACCTCATGAAAGATGTATTTTCTTCAGCAAGAGACCAGAAAGCCAGCAAAGTGAGTGACTGATGAGATTTAAATCATACTTATTTTTAGCAACCTTAACTTTGCCTCTGGCCAGCCTGTGCTAATGCAAACTTCTGCTGACTGTTTCTCTGAGAGCAAGGGAACATGTGCAGACTGAAAATGATCAGTCATGTAGTTCTGATGCTTCTTTGTTAATGATGTGGGAAAAGGTCTGGTCAGATCTCAGAAGGAAATTGACTCTGAGGAGACAATCTAGTTATCCAGCACATGTCTGCTGTAAGATCCAGGCTGTTGCTTATCTTACAGGTAAGATAGATGTAAGTATGGGTCTGTGTTCTGGTAATCCCACTGGTCTGATCAACTCTCTTGAGATGGGTAGACTCCAAATAAGAGAGATGAGATGAGAATCTCTCTGTGGTAAGGAGGAGAGGATAGGGTTTCCTGGGAAGAAGGAAATCTTGTCATACCTTGAGTGCTTGTGTTTCCAGAACAGATTGTTTTAATTGCTTATAAGGAAATGTCTTCTTGCTTTCATGCTTTTATGCCTGCCCTGATGACAGTCTAGAGGGCACATGTGTCTCAGGACTATTGATCTTACATGGTCAGTGCAAAGTGACTCTAATAGAACATATTGTTACATATGACTGTGTGACATAAGAAGGTGGATTTAAGAATGTTATAGAAAAAAAATACCCATGAATAGTTCATATTATGACCACAGGCAGATGGCCTGACATCTTCCAGTCAGCAGAACTGGAGTATCCATCACTTACCAGCTTAGTGTCTGTGCTCAGCAGGTTCTGGCTAGGCTCCAGTCCAGGGGGAGAAACCTGATGCAGGATGGTTTGGGTGGTCACCATGGAGCTGTTCCCATGGTGGTTGCTGCTGGAGGACTCTGCCTCGCTGGCTGGCTGCTGGTTGTACCTCACTCCTGCATCACAACAGGAGGGAAACTGGTTGTCACAAGTGAGAAACTGAGGAACTTAGGCAGACACTAAATTCAGTTTCCTTTGCAGGCAGATATTGCCACCAGATATTTGGGCAGATACTTAGTGGTCAGTAGGGGAACCAGAAGAACAGGCACTCACACCCTGCCCTGACTTTCCCCTGTAATTTGGTGTACCTGCTTCCTCAAACACTGACTGGCTGTGAGTGCTGCAGGGAGCAGGAAACCACCCCTCTGGATGTGGCTGTAGAGGGGTGTCTCATTGAGATCATCTCTTCCCAGAGCAAGAGCAGCCCCCAGCTCTGGCCTGTGGAGCTGAAAAAGCTGTGCTCTTTTTGGATGGAGAATGGCTTTTCCTCATGCCTAAAAACTCTGTCACAGAGTCTGATGGAGCTGGCATGGAAAGGAGTAAGGGGCACACATGACTGGAAGGGCATGGAACTGACTTCTGACAGGCAGTGATGACTCCTGGAACAGGAAGTTTAGGGTTGATGCCTGCCAGCTGGGAGGCCTCACAGTAAATGAGAAGCTTTGGCTGTGGGTTTTGTTACTGAATTTTATCTCCCTTGACATTCTAGCCACTCTTCTCGCCCAGAAACATGGTCTCTTTGTCACCTTTGCTTTTCCCTTGTAGCAAATCTGCTTTTTCTATCCGTAGATTCATTTCCTGAAGGGCTGCACTTGGGAGACAGTTTGGGTGACTGAGTCTGGGCAGGTTCACCCCTCTTTCAGCTCTCCCTCTGGTTGTTTCTTACCGTGAACTTTGCTGGGTGAGAGAGCAGGTGGTGGCTGGAGGGAGGAAGAGCTGTGGGGGGTCAGAGGAGGGGCAGAGGCGGGCTGTGGTCCGCTGAAGGTGTCCATGGCCAGCTTGTGCCGGAAAGCCTCCTCCTTCCTGCGATTGGCAAACCAGTTGTAAACTCTGACCTCTGTCACCAGGTTTGAGCCCAGTCCCTGGGCCTGAGATGGGGAAACACCTCTCTGAATACACTCTGCCCTGTTGGGAAAAGCACAAGTGGAGCCTTGCTGAGCTGGGCTTAGTCAGAGACACAAAATAAGTGCACAGCCCCAAAGTGGCTGTGGTCTGGCACACTGTGTGGAAGGGTTCTGCAAGACCTGGGGCATTCCTTGTGCTCTGTGGACAAGGAATGATCAGTTGTGGCATTTAATTCAAGTATGGCTGGTGTCAGTGGTGCCACTCAATGCTGTACCTTTGGCCTGCCTCCCGGTGGCAGCAGCAAACACCAAGAATGCAGAGGGACCCTGCTGTGCCCCTCTTCCTCAAAGACACACACCCTCCTTTACCTGTTGCACTCTTCTACCAGCGCCTCCCTCTCTTCTTTGCTGGGGTTTTTCTGCCTCTCGTAGGCTTGGAACAGGATCTGTTGTGAGGCAGGACCCCACTTAAAGCGGTTTCTTCTTCCCTTCTTGGTGGGCAGGTCATCTCCCATGGGCTCGTCTGTCAGTATGCCCTGGCCAGCGTGTGTGAATTCTGCAGAGCAAAGGGGCAGGGGAATTTTTTCCTTGAAAACAATAAGGAGTAGGGACGAGCAAGGGAGAGCAGAAGCCTTTATGAAACTGAGACAGGAGAGCAGTTGTTTCCATACTTACGCTGGGCCACCTCTCGCTGCTTCCGGACGTACCAGGTGTACAGGGCTGCCCGTTTTTGGGTCTTCATGGGAGTGCCCTTGTTGAGGTGTTGTGAGAGGTGGGATTGGTTCAGACCAGTGGTGTCCACCACCTCACGCTGAGGGATGTTGTGTTGCTGGAGGTAAGACTTCACCATCTTTGCTACTCGCCAGGGATCCTCTCTGGAAGGAACAGAAAACATTTCTAAGGGGAGAGAGATCAAATACCTGCTCTCAGCAGGGGGAATTTCCCAATACACAGAGGAAGCCTTTCTCTTCCCTTCCCTACATAACTTTTCTTCTCTATCCCCCTCTCATTAAAGCAGATGGGACAGATGTACTGAGTTTTCCAAGACAGATTGATTGTGGTAATAGACTGAACTTGACTCATGCCCTGATTCTGGTCCAGGTTGGGTTGTCTTGCAATAATTCAGCAAATGGAAACAGGCTGTCATTGTACTCTGACATGACAGCTCTGTATACATATGTATATGACAAATCATCCAGAAGTATGTTCTTACACATCTGCTATGTGTTACTCAGACACATTGGTTCACACCTAGATCTACTCAGAGCTTCAAAATGCAATATAGAACTACAGGCACACCACTAATTCCTCCTATTGCTGCCCTCCTTTGGGTAACAGCTGAGGGAATAGAACTATTTAAGACCTGCTCACAAAATCTGAGGAACAGTTTGGGATTTTGTAATTAATGTGATCCTCTGGGTTTTATGATCTCCAGTTAGAATATCCATTAGGGTTCTTGAGGAAAATAGAGAAAACATGACTGTGACTTTGTGTATTGATTTCACCACATCCGAAAGTCACAGTAGAAATAAAGATGTGAAACCCATCAGTCTAAATGCAAACAGTGCCAGAGCACCTCTGCAGAATAGCTCCTGGCTCACTTTGAACAAGAGCATCCTTCTGTGCCTTCTGTGTGAAATGTCTGGAGGACATGGTTTGCAGTGCTGTAGAAAGACACTGGTGTCATATTCAACACCAGCATCAAAGGAGCAGTGGGGAGCAAGAAAGGTACCTGGGATGGTGCAGAAACTGTCAGAGCACACGTCTGAGCAACAGGCAACAACTGTGCTGTTCATGGCTTTGTTGACTCAGGAGGTTGCTGGAGGCTGCACAGTGATAAGGAGGACAAAGTCCACACCTGTTCTCTCAGGACAAACACCCTTATCTCTGTTCCCCTGCAGCCCCCCTCCCAGGGGCTGCGTAGTCCAAGGAGCAAGCTCCACAGCAGTTAGTGTGACACAAACGCTGTCAGTTACAGATTTTTGAAGAACCTGCTTAAAATAGAACATTTGTTTCTCTTTTACATTGGAGCACTTGCTATAGAGGCTTCTGATTTTTAGCATCTTCACTTAACTATCTTTGTCTTTCCAAAGCCTCAAACTGTGTTGAATTTAAGAAAACTTTTCTTTCCTCATGTTTTTTGGTTTTTTTTTTTTCTTCTGCTGCCTAAACCGGTCTCCTGCCTTTGTACTTGTGATAGTCTGGTCAGCACCTGCACCCTGCATTCATTGTCTAAGTCCCTGTATAGAGGAGAAAAGACTCTGACTGGGAAGCTGGACTCTTCAACTTGAGTTCTGGTTCAGATGGGAAGAGGAAAGACTGTTGCTGCTGACAGAAGCCTCTGTTATGTGTTAGTTCCTTTCTGCACCCCAGTCGAGTCAGTTTTGTCTCCCCTGTTGAGATCTTCATTTTGTGGCAGGAATAAACCAGTGAGTTCTGTGGGTCTCTTCTCACAGGTTAAACACTTTCGTGTGGGTTTTGTCTTCTTTTGACACAGCAGGGAGCTTTGTGATGCAAAATAATGCAGGGAATCTTAGTACAGTGTGATTTCCTAGGACAGCTGTGTGAAATCCTGGCTACTCTGTACATTGTCAAAGGCCAGTCTGCAAACCAATGCAGCAAGTCCTTTAGGCTCAAGGCTACACCACAGTCCAAGTGATGACAGGCTGGCCAGCCAAACTCTTGCTCAAATACACAGTTCCACCTGCAGAGCCTCCATCACAGCCTAAGACATCAGAAGTTGAAACCTTTTATCTTTCACTAGCTATAAGAATATCATTAACAGTCAGAGGGGAGGATTTCACTCTAAATTGAGTTCTACTGCTTGTTGTTACAGCCAAATCTCAATTTGCACAAGTGGGTCTGCCTTGCTGAAGCTCTCCTTCCCTATCTGCAATACTGTTTTCTGCCTTTAAGTTTCCCTTTCTCCTCAGATTCAGACTGTCTCCCCAAGGTCTTGTTCTTCAGGGTCTAATCTGTCTCCTAGTTGATCTCACACAGGTAGCTTTTATTTCCTTCTGAAGTCTTGTTCTTCTGCTCTCAGTTGCTTGTTGCCATGTGATCATAGCCCTTCTCCATGGCTTATCCCCACCACAGGGGCCAGGGTCCTCTCTCCATGTCAGCTTCCCATTTTCTTAGTTCTGTGGTCACTTTTTAAGGGCGTTTTCACCTCCCTTTTGTTACCTGAACAATAAGTAACCCAGGTAGTTAGTTATAAACTCAAAGGGAACAAGAGGCTGGTTGATAATTTATAGCAACATCTCAAATTTAAATGGAAAGTAAATATCAAGTTGTTAGCATTAAAGAAAACCCATTCCAGAGAGCTGGAGATGTAACATTCAGGGGACCTTCTCCCTCTTTCACTCTTCCTGGCTTTTTATTTTTCCTTTGCTCTTTTCTTTCTTCTCCTCTTCCTCGTTCTCTTTCCTTCTTTCCTGTTCTGATTCTCAGGTGGGAGAAGCCTTCGTTTCCCTGAGGTGGGTTCTGAATTACTGCTTTGGACCAGACCCTGCTCAAGCAGAGGTTCAGAGCTGTGGAGTGCTCAGGACCATCCCTTTCCTCTGGAGCTGCTCCACAACGCAGTGCACAGCCTGGAGCCGGGCTGGGCAGAGGGAAGGTAAGACCGTCCATCCTGGCAGTGTTCCTTTCTGTTGAACTTGGCCTGGTTTGCCTCATCTTGGTTTATATGTGGAAATGGAAGGGGTGTGGCAGCTTCATCTCCAGATTCCCCAGCTGGAGCCCTTCTAAGCAGGGGGAAAGACTGGACCTTTGTCATTATGTATCTTTGTTTTCTTTTTTCCTCCTGGAAAACATGCTTTATCCCTGCCTCCAGGGGAAATCTGTTGCTTATCTCAATTTCTCCCTTTCCTAATGGAATTTCACCCCTTGCCCTGCAGGTGGATTGTTGCTATACCTCTCTCCATTTGCTTTACCTGCAGTAGTATGATCCCTTCCCCCAAGGTAACCTCCTTCTTGCTTTATATTCTGGGAATATCTGGGAGTTTCTCCACACAACTCTACGTCCCTACTGAGTCATTTATTTCTTATCATAGATGCAATTTGTTTTCTGTGTGGATTGATATGGAAGGAATGTTTTTATTCAAACTGTAAATCTACGGGAGATCAATGAGATATATGAAAGGACAAAATGAAATTATGTTAATTCCCCACTAAAGAAACCTTTATCTGAACTGCTTTTAACATGTTTTCTCTGTAGGGACAAAATCTAATCAGCACCCATGGGTGCACCCAGTCCTGTGGGTGTATCTTCTCTGTTCTACTCAGCTTTGACCAGAGTTTTTCAAACTGTTTTCAGTTTCAGTGGTCCTATGAAGACATAGTTGGTCTCTTGGTGCTGTCAATTTTTTCTCTTTCCAGCTCCTGGAAAGCCTAATAATGGACACTTTTCCTGATTCTACTTTATAAAGCAATGGCTGCAGTTACCACAAAGACTTTCCTGTATCAGTAATAGCTGCCCACAAGTCAATCTCTCTGTTAAAATTTGGTCTGCAGACCAGGAATTGTTAGTAATGCCCAGAAAGGCTTCTGTCTAAAGGGAGAATTGCCTCCATCTGGTTTCTGCATTTGAAACCCATGTGTAGATGCTGAAACAGTTCTGCAAGCATTGACCTTTTACTGGGAACCCCCGGGCATGGAGATTCTTGCCTGCCTTTCTTTTATCTATTGCTGGAAGTAATGTCTACCATAGACTGTTCTGCCCTGCTTTACAATGTTTATAATACTGTTTTAAGGACATTACTTTTAGGCATCTGTTAATGGAACTGTTTGATCTTAAAACCAAAAAAAGTTCATTAGATAACAACTTCTTAGGGTATTATCAACCCCTGATACTGGTTCAGATGCTTTGAATAGATTTTTAGACACTGTTGATTTGATGATAAATTTGAAACATGTCAATGTTTCCTACTATTTTCGTTTTGATTAATTTTGATTTATTATAGACCTCCATAAGTGTACTTGTAATTATTTTCTAAAACTGAGGCTTCTGGTGTCTTCATACTGTCCTCAACAGCAGAAGTGAATTGCTGTATCCTGTGTTGGGGGGAGACTGATGACAGAGATCTCTGATATTTCAGAGGAAAGCCTTTGTAATTAAGAGCCAGTGTAAGGCTTAGGAGATCCCTGTCCCTGCCCAGTCTCCTCTGTGCTGTCTCAGGGGTTTAGGTAGGTCCTAGAATTTGTCTGTACCTCAGTTTCCATTTGTGAAATGGAAATGCTGCTCAGAGGGCTGTCTGCCTGTTCATCAGAAAGTGTTAATGTCACGGATTTGGAAGAGAGGTAAAACTCATGGTGAGGCTGGTAAGCACAGGGAAGACTGGCAGCGAGATCCTAGAAAGGCAGGGAGGATCAGAAACCAGAAATGGTGCTGAAATGAGTGTGACAGGAAGGAATTCCCTCCCTCCGTGTGTCTGTTCTTAGATCACAGCGGATGTCACTTCAGTCCTGCTTCACCCACTCATTAGAGAAAAAGGGACGAAGCCAAGGGGGTCTCCCTCAACTTCCATGGCTTCCTTTCTGGAGAGATACTTGATAAACCATCAAAAGTTAATGATCAAAGAGCTTATCAGGGTCTTCTCATCTATAAATTTATAAGACAAAAGAGAAATAATAAAGCCACTGGATAATTAGTAACTAGCCAGGGCCCGCCCGGTGCCACTGGGCTCAAACTGCCCCAAGACCTGTACGCAGACTCAGGAGGATGAGAAGGAGACAAGGATGAGGGGAAGAAAAAGAATGGGAGGCAGAGAAAGAATCAGCCAAGGAGACAACAAAATGGGAGGAATATCAGCAGAAACAATAGCGAGGAGAGAAGGGAAGTAGGTAAAAAGAATCTGAAAGATGTAAAAGAAGTAGAGAAAACTAAGAGATGAGGAAGAGCTGGAAGTACAGGGGAAATGAGACATACTGGGCCAGGAAGAAGACTGAATTACTGGGAATGTTTTCCCACCCAGGTAAGAGCTGATCCAGTGAATTTTCCTCTCTTGGGTTCTGCAGAATCATCAACTTCCAGTCTGCCAGGGAGCTTTCTTTTAAGTATTTACAGTGAGTTCTAACTCTTGTCATGCTCTTTTCTTAGCTCTGGCCTTTTGTGGTGGGATTTGATGTTTGCTTCTGCTGTTATGTTTTCTGTTGATTTCCTTTGCACGTGAAAGAGAGTGATCAGAAAGCCTGAGTAATTCCCTAGCTGGATTTTTAGTGAAGATTTTAGGTGCAGGATGTTGCTGCACCTCTGTCTTCTGTCAGCTTGTCATTTCAAAATAGCCCCAAAACAGGCAAGAATCTGTTGTGATAGATGGTAGGATGGGCCTGATCCTTGCTTGGACAAACCTCTTGTGTCTCCCATGGGGATTGTATCCCAGTAAGACTCCCAAATGGGAAACTGAGTGAATGTTTCTCTGAGTCTGTTGTGAGGCTTATTGGTTCAGGGAACTTTCCCTGTGTTTTGATCTCCAAAATGCTTGTATGCAAAGGCAAATTTGTGTGGCAGCAAACCCTGGAACTTACTGCATGTGTACTTTATAACTATGACAGGCAGTGGATGGTAGGAGCAGAGTGTTCTGTCCAGGTTTTAACCTCTGCATGTATTTGGTGTGTGGTTTTCACAAGAAAAATCCTCACCAAAGTCAGGGAACTTCACACTCAGAAGAACGACAAGGACAGGATCTCTTGATTTGGCTGTGGCCAATAATCTATAGCAAAAACCCCAGTGAAATTAACAATATCATTCTCCTTAAATACAGCAGGGAAATGTTACAACTTCACTGTATCATTCATACAAATATAGCACCAGCTCAGAGTCACCAGGTTTTTTTTTCTTTCCTGATGACTTAAATTGTGAATTGGATTTAAAATTTAAATCCCAAACCCTAACATTCAGTCAAAAGAGATGAGAGTTATACAGGCCTTGGACTATTCTGAAGCCTGATGCTATAAGTATGTCAAATATGTAATCAGGCTCCATAGCTTCCTTAACGCATTTTAAGTGAGATAAAAGGGAAATGTGAGCATTTATAAAGCATTTGGGGGTGTTTGGGGGCTGCTAGTCCTGGCATGGATGAAGACTGTCTCTGTGCAGCTATATCAATTGTGAATGCTAGGGACACTGAAGAGAAGGGGAAAGGAAAAGAGAGTTAGAGGAGAGTGCAAGAAAGCAGCAAAGAGGAGCAGTAAATCTGTCCTTACTGTAATAGTCTTTCCACCACAGCCTTCTGGTGAGCAGCCTCCTCAGGGCTCAAGTTTTCCAGCTCCTTCATTATTGGAGGGGTAAATTCCTCTCCGTCATCTGAGGTTTCATCTTCTGACACCCGGGACTCCCCCATTCCGTTGGGGAGGTTGGGGATGTCGGGACAGGGCTCCCCTTTCTCAGTCTGGAGGGCATTGATAGCGCGCTGACTTTCACTCTGGAGCCCGTAGGGTTCCGCTTCGCTCAGTGCCTTGATCAAGGTCTCCTTGGTCAGCCCCGACTCCAGCAGCGCTTCCAGCAGCTCCACTTGGAGATGAGTCAGCTTCGAGACCATGGTCTTCAGCCTGGTGTCTCTTGGGTTTGAATTTCGGGTTATCCTGCTTCCAGCTTCCCTACACCATGTTCCTGAGGTAACACGCCCAACTGTCAGGAGAGTGGGCACAGCACAGCCTCCCGCCTTTACACCCCCCCAAAATAACAAAATACAAAATTGAGCCACTTCAGACCCCCCACGACTGTCCTGAGCCAGTGCTGATAAAGGGACCCTTGGCTATCTGTTTACATTGGAGCAAATGTAAATTCTCCAAGGTTCATATTTATCTGTGTGCTTTAGCAAGTTACTGAACTTTGGACTTCAGCACTGCCGCAGCAGTTCACAAAGTGCAGAGGGAGAGAGAGCAGGGGGAGGGGGAAAGGGAGGGAAGCGGGAGAGACAAGGAGAAGAAAATGAAGGGATAAAAAATCTGCAGCATGGAAAAGTGAGTATGGAAAGAAAACTAGGAAGATGGGGATGGAGAAGCATGGCTTACTTCTGGCCCCATTAGTTTTGGAGAAGGAAGGAGGTGGAGTAGCCAAAAGGAAGAGCTGTGCTTGGCTGCCCAAGGTTCAGGACAAGGTGCTGCGGTTGGAATATCAGAGAACCTGCTCAGAGCTCTGGCAGTGATGAAGTACACCCGGTGTCAGGTCCTGCCAAAGGCTTTGGGCTGAGAGAATGCCACACTGGCAGCTGCACTGGCCTTTGTACAACCCCCAGCAGAGGGGGAGGCAACCACTGGCTTTATGTGAACCTTCCCAAGCCTTTCAGGGTGTTCTGAAACTCCAGCTGATTTCTGTGGCACAGCATCAAGACTTAAGTGACTTTTTCAGTTCTGGCCTTGGCTTTCTGGGTATCTTGATGTGCAAATACTAGTAGTACCTCCATTTTACCTTACCATGTTTATTGCTCAACTATGAGCAGGAGCAGCGTTCCCACATAATTTGGGGAATTGCAGGGCTTGCCCCTCTGAGCTTGTGATTCACGTATTTGATAAAGGATAGCCCTGGGTGCTGGGTCATGCTCAAATCCCTGCCCTACTCTTCTGCCTCATCAACTGTCCTAATGCTTCTGATGAGTGCTCTGGGCAAGCTTGTGGTTCCCCTTTATCATCTGCCTCCATCCTTTCTTGATACCTGCCCTGCTCTGAGGTTCTGCTCCCACCTGTTGGGTGATTTCCTAAAACACAATCCCTGGCTTGGCTGGAACCGCTTAATACAGTTCTCCAGGAATCTTTGTGACTAAATTGTCTTTTCTGGCCTGAAATTATATGAATGAATCTATCTTCTTTGAGTGGCTAAATTAGGGAGTAACCTGACGTGCACGTGTGGACTCGATGCACGGGTGTCTCATGTGAGTGATTCCTTGGAGGATGTAAAGCTGTTGGCTCAATGGAAGCTTGCCAGGGACAGCTGCCTGTGTCTATACACTCCCATCAAGCCTGAGCTAAAGGGAGCCTGGTAGGGCTGTCCCCAGACTGGGCAGTGTCCCAAGACAATGCTGCAGAGGACCTTGTCCCCTGTTTTCCCTTGTGGGCACCATTGGCCAAGCTCTCCAGGCTCCTGAGTCAGCAGCTGCAGGACAGAGTTCCTGCAGAGGGACCCTCCTCCCTCCAGGCACCGGGCGGGACTGTGTTAACTCTTGCCTTTTATTCCAGATCTGGTCTGTGCCCAGAGCACCGCCTCCCCTCCCTGCAGGGCGTTAACAAAGCTCTGAAGGATACAGACGACTCTGTGTGGCTAAAAAGGAGCAAAAATTCCGAGTCCATGTAAAAATAGTTATTGTAAGAAATTTTCATGTGAACATTAATGTGAGAGGACAACTTCAGCTTCGAAAGATTCTTTTGGGGTCATACTCTTAATAAAGAGTTGTGCTGGTTTTGCACCCATCACAAGAATATTTAAAAAATGGTGAGCATTTTTTGGCATTGTACTGTCAGCGTGTTAATACAATTTCCATGCATTTTACTTGTTATTACAGTTTTCCTTTATCCCCACCCCTCAGGTAGACATGACAACATTACTGGCTCATAACAGTAATTTTCAATTGTAATTACAGTATCCAAACATGACATACAGTTTCTGCATGGTATGTCCTTATAATTCAAGGATTTTGCAAACAGACACAACAGATTGTGGAGCTCCTGCAATGTGTGACAGAGGAGATGCTGTCATTCTGTGTTACTTATTTTGCCTCTCTTTGGCATGGTGATCTCTTACATAAACCAAGGTGGAAAATATTACCACTGTTCTTGTTAAAAAGATTGTCCATATTCTGTTGGTATATAAACCTGTTGAATGTTTGAGGGGTGATGGGGACACAGATCATTAAGTTTAAACAAAGAACAGCAATATTTGTCAATGGAAGCTGTAAAGAGAAGAAAGCATAACAACAAATTATGTCTATATTATGTGGTTTCAAGCATTTGTTATGCACCCAGAAGTCCTGAGGCTACTGCTTCTGCTTGCCTTGAAGACCTTCAGCTGTAGAAGCTTTTTTTGAAGCCAGTGAACTTTGAAGTCTACAAAACCAGAAATGCCCATCTGTTTGTATGATAGGACCTCCCTGAATGCTACAACTGGATGCCATGTGGAGAATGCTTAGCTGAACAAGGAAACGTTTCAAATACTGAGGAGGAGGTAAATATTCTCTGTCACTTTATCCTGAAGGGCTTTTTCCTTTGGTCTATTAGAATTGTCCATTTTAAACTACAGGAGCCTAAACAAAAGAAACAAAAAAAACAGAGTAACTTACCCACTTTCATCTTTCCATTCATTGAAACCTGCCAGACTGTGCTAGTGAATGGCTCAGCCCCACTGAGTATTTCAGATTCCTCAGTGCAGGAAAACCAGTGAGCTTTTCAGTGTTTCTTAAATGTTAAAAATAGCTAGTGGTCAGACTGAAAGGGATTCCTGTTGTGAATTAGCCAGCATCCCTATTTTATAGCCTGGCCCTAAGGATTGCAATATCATATTTCCCAGATTATTACAAGTGCAGTTGTGAGGTGATGAGAGAATAGCAGAGGTCAAGGGTGGAAGCTCGATTATAGTTCTATTGGAGGAAGAGCTCAGTTGCAGAGTGCCATAATCAGACAATGTTCTCCTGTAGCTGAATTGTACTCAGGGATTGGGCCTTGAGGATGAGTATTTGAAATAAGGGGACTAGGGTTTCCTACATGCATTTTTATCTATTATGAGTGCTTACTATATGCTGATTTCCTTAATTGTAACCATTTCTCAGGCCATGACTTGATTCTCAAGTCACTTTGATTAATATGATCTTGGAACAAGGGAAACTTAAAGGTTGAAGGCACCAAGAGATACCTGCCTGTTTTTTTCATGTTGCAGTATTTGGTTTTGTATTAACTGTCCTGAAGTAATCTCCTCTCCTCTGTATCTAATAAAGTGCGTGAATTACTTAACACTGAAAACGCTGCATGAAAGTATGAATGGGTCCACAATAGGAACATTATTCTTATTTTACATGTACTGGTCTGCATTCTGCTTATTGCACTAGGGCAAACCCACAGTAAGGGACAGCAGAGTCCTGTGAACCTCATGGAAGGCAGAATAGACTCCCAAACCCTCACTCCTCTATCAACACCATTTTTACCTCTGATGTTTTAATGTACTGACTTATATCTATTATGAAATGTACATGATGAAAAATACAGTAATTTGCTGATACAAAGCCAGTGTAATGTGGCTTCAAGGAGCATACAGAGAAGGCAAAAAAGCCTAAATATATTTATGATAAAAGTGCTACTAGAGGGAGCCCATATAGTTCCCCGGAATAGGGTGGTAAAATTGCCATTGGCAAATGAAACACAGAGAAATGGTTCTTTTAATAATTCTTTACCATTTTACTGTTCTTCCTGCTGCGACTGATAAATGCTTTACTGGCCTGAATGACATTAACATAATCCCCTCCATGAAACGTGAGAGCTATTATGATAATGTTCACCCTTGTTTCTATTATTGGGGGGGAAAAAGCTACATGAGTACCAAAACTGATTATTATTTGTGCATTGGGAGCTTAGTCCCAAAAGGCACTCAGGAGTGTGAAAAATCTGAGATAATTGTCGTTTATACGTTGTTTTCATAGGGTTGGATTTCAGCTATTTGTGCAAACCCCGAGTATCTCAGTGGGGAAGGAGTTGCTTGAATACATGGTTTTGATGTTTCCAATATATACCCATTTAGGTTCTAATATAGTAGTCTTCGGTGTAAATATGTGATTATAATTGAAAAATGTGATTTTACCGAGAAGGAAGCTGGGTTTTTTTCATCAGTGGGCTGGGCTGGATGCAGAGCTTCCAGTTGTGTTGGGGTAAATCCATGGGGCAAATGGGTTTAAATTACAAACTTTCTCTACACATTGCTCTACCTGTGTGTGGAAACAGGACTGTGTCTTCCTTCCCAGTCATCTGTCATTTTCTCCCTACACTTATTCCCTGATTCTACCATCAGGCTGAGGGTGGAGATCAGGAGCAGCTCTGGAGTTGGGTTATGAAGGAGTTTCCCACTAGGTGGTAGTGAAGAGAATCGTGTCACACATGGTCAGCACACGTTTTAATTAGGTTTATAAAGGGGAATCCCACAAGGATCTTACAAGCAAACAGCGTAGTGTAGCTCCCAGCCGTACAGTCAGAAGTGGATCTCTTGATTTTTGGGTTTTTTCCTTCCTTTTCTGCTCATTTCCATGCTATTTGTTCCTTCTTGAACAAAGCAAGGATGACAACTATACCTGTCATGTCCTTTCCTGAAGGGTGAAGTGTCTACATGAAGCTCCTCTGGTTCTTTCCACCTCCATTACAGCAGAATCAAGACATGGTTAGCTAAATGTCATCTGCTGACATTTAAACAACTTGGAGGTGAGGACTCTTTGTAGCCAGTACTTTCATCTGATTTTTCTCTACCACACTTGCCTCTGGGAGCTGCCCTTCCAAATATAGAAATAATTTTAAAAATGGTTTTGTTTGCTGCTAGTTCTGAAATACCTTGACAGGTCTAAGTAAAGCATCAGTCTACATCAAAGGTTCCAGGCAGAATAGGTACTTTGGAAGGACTTTGTAATGTCAGAGTAAACTGTCACTGAAATTCAGACTAAAGCTCTCTTGTAGGTCCAAAGAAAGACTGTACAAAAGATACACTGAGGAAATTGTCTGAGGAATGCAAGCAGTGCTCCAGTTTGCAGTGAGAGCAGATGCTGGGTCTGCAAGGAGGAATACATTTCTCCTGTGAAATCATCCCACCACTATCCTGTAATGATAGAGCAAGCTTGCAAAATCATTTAACAGTCTAGTCACAAAGCCTGAGATGCTGGAAAGAAATTATACGTTAATTGCTCATCAGCTATAAATCATTTGTGCCAAATTAATGTGCTGGAAATTTTGCACGACTGAGAAACTGGAAGCTATTTCAATATGAACACAAAGCAGGGATATTGTTTCATACATACCAATACCAGTTTTACATCCTTATTCTCAGCAGAAAAAAATTAGGAAAGGCTCTTTAGTATCAAGACAAGGCTGAAGCCTGGTATATCTTTCCCTGCATTGATTTAAAGGGACTGAGAGGTTCTTTTTTCTTCTTACATTTACTCTGTTGTAATCAATGAAAAGGGTAGCACAAACAGGCATTCCAGGCACACAGGTTTGCACCACAGTAGAGTGAGTTATTTGTTATATAAAGTTATTTATTCACTAAGCATTTCTGCAGGTCTTTCTGCTGTGCTGAGGAGAACAAAAGCAGAGAACTTACCCATTGTGCAAGTTCTACCCAGAACCTGTTTTTTTTTTTTAGACAGGGGATGTGTGTATGTGGGAACACCAGAGTTTCCCCCCAAACTGACTGCTGGGGTCCACAGCCCCAGCTCTGAGCATGACTCCTCCCTTCTCACATCCACCAAAGCTCTACCAAGCTTTGGTAGCTACCAAAGCTTGATGGCCACAGGGACTGTGCACCGAGATCAAACAGAGGAGGAGGTTTTTCCAGGTAGTGTAGCCTGGATAGGAGGAAATTTTAGCATTCCTCACCCTCTCATCCTTCCACCACACCCAGGTGCCACGACTGACCCCAGCAGGGATCCCATGACCCAGTCAGGCACGGTACTTGGAGCATTTCCCCCTCATGGTTGAAAAATCCGATTCTGAAACAGATGTTAGTAAGTGGGTAAAGTGCTGATTACATTGGGAGCTCTAAGGTCATTGCTGTCCACAAGGCCAAAGGGCTGGGAAAAACACTGAGGATTTGGATGCTGAAGTGACACAACCCATATCACTTGTTTTGAAAGCATAAAGGTACAGGGGGAAAAACCCTCAGAGTCCAACACCATCTTAATAAAAGCCTTGTTTAACTGGAGCACAGGAATCCCTGGCATTCCCTCCACCAAGACCAAGTAAACCTGTGTTGCACATGCAGCATCTTCCTGCTGCAGCTCCTGAAAACTTCAGGTGGCTGCAACACTTTGCAGTTTCCTCTGTATTGACAAAGAAGCTGAGCTAGCAGGGATGAAGTGATCTGCCTGGATGAAGTGATCTACACAGCAACTGGTGACACAACGAAGATGAACAGAGACATTCCTTATTTTTAATCCTCTGTCATGACTGCACACCAGCCTAAGGTTTTTCCATTTAAGAGAATAAATGAGATGGACAGCATGAGAATAATTTATTCAATCCACTAATAAAAACAAACTGAAGTGGGCTCCAAATTTCAGGGGCATCTGGAATCCCTGTAGATGCAATGAGAATGTCCCAATGTTCCATTATTTTTGGGAAGATTTTAACAAAATTCTATTGAGGCACAGAATTTCTTCATACTTGTTTTTAAAACAAGTACCTATTTTTACCAGCCCCCAGGCATTTGTTCTTCTATTTATATGTGATGCAGTTACGTCACCTCTAACTGTATGTTCAAACTGGCTGTTCTCCCTCCCACACTGAAAAGGACAAAGAGCGGGAATGCACAGCTGGACTGGAACAATTGATCCAAGCTCTGCAAAGCCCCACTTGCACAAAATTGCTGCAAGTGAACTCCCAGGAGGAAAGGATTACTCACGTGAGCAAACCGAGCGAAAAGCACTAGTTCTGCACTGGCAGAAACATAACGAAGGGCTGAGGGTTTGGCAGCAGAAAGCAGGGAGGAGAGAGACAAGACCAATATCAACGCAGTTGTTTCTCTGCTTGAGACTCACACAGGTTTAATACCAGGCTGGCAATAAAATGAAGGACATGATTTTTATTTGGTCAAAGTATCAGGAACGTTATTATCCTTCCTTAGAAAACCCAAACCATTATGAGCATTTGATCCTATTGATTTTACTTGGTTTCAAAGATCACAAATTCAAAACTACAGCCTTCTCCAGAAACACCTGTGCATTTGATGAATTAACACCGCAGTTACGAATTATTTTACCTGAACGGTGCATTTACCACCCAACCCTCGTTCAGAGGAACCCCGCGCCACAGCGGCAAGGCAAACTCCCGGGAAGTCACGGACCCCTGCGGGATGCGGGGACCCAGCGACGTGCCGGGGCAGCGGGAGCAGCCCCGGGCACCGGGGTCACTCTCCGGCCGACAGCAGCGAGCCGAGCCAG